>WAAE01024176.1:0-17689 GCA_013400495.1 Nicator chloris
GAAAAATATATAAAAAGCTAAAATCTGTAGCATGACTGTCACTGTATAGGTATTTATAAGGAGCACACTGGAAAATGTTTATTTCTTTTTATCTCGTTCTGAAGTTCTGATGGAGGAGTTTGGGTGTATTTCACTCGGTTTCTTTAAAACCTTGCCATCTGCATGTCTTGCTCACTTTGGCATCTTTCTATCCCAAGCTTGTCCCATCAGAGGAGGCAGAACAAAGTGCACATCCATGCTTTGACAGCCCCAGTACGACTTCCAGCTGCTGGCAATGGGAAGACTGCATTGAGAACTGGACAGAATTCAACAAAGATCTGCATTTTGACTTAAATTAGGCATGTAGATGGACTGAAATGATCCAAAAAAATGTCTATACAATTATACTCGTTTGCTGTCAGGAGTAAGCAGAATAATCTCATTCACAGTCCTTCCCACTCAGATACTCTGATCCTAATTAAGAATAACATTACTTGTTCTGCTTTGCTTTGCCTCCTAAATGGTCTAAATAAAACTGGAAAAAAGCCAATCTTGCCGTTACACTGGAAAACTGGTATCAGTGGAATAAGAAATATTGTCCTGTGCAGGCAAGTTTTCAGCCTCTCAAGCTACACTGTGGCTGTGACACAGATACCCAAGTGCCAAGACCATAAAAATAATGACAGTGTACACGGTGCTCCGTTTGGGACACATTTTTTATTTGTTTCATTCCTCACAGCCTGTATTGCCTTGCCTCCTAAGGGATCATCTACAGTGCCTTTGCCAATGAATATTAATCACCTGGGAATTCAGAAAAAGCCACCTCTGCTGTGACAATAGCTTGACTTCTCTCTGGGGGAAAGGGGTTGAATATCAGTGCCTCTCTAATGACATTATTTGTTATTTTCAGGACACGCAGTTGCATCCTAATGGAATTCAAACATAATAAAAGATAAAAAGGAAATAAACAGTTGCCAATGTGCTCCTTATAATTACCCATGCAGTGACATAATACCCTCATGACTCAAGGGTATCAGAGCTCTGCAGTGAACAAGGGTCTGGGACAAGTCTACCTTTTGGATTTTGGGGAGAGTTTTAGCTGTTTTGTGGAATCCCAATGTTTCTACTGCAATTTCCTTCCTGCTTGTTATAGAAAATTGGACATTAAATACATGCAAATGCTCTGAAATTCAAGAATATATCTTGGGAAAGTACGTGCAGGTCTTGCCAGGAAAGTGGGTGAATTTTGTACCTTTGAGGATCTTTTGAATATTCAGAGCATAGAACTGAAAGGAATTCCAAAATCACTGACATTGGTCCTTTCTTCAAGGTTTCGCAACAGACTCTTAATGGTCGCCTGCTGAGCTCAGAAGATGGTTGTGAGATCAGGATAGCACAGGCCCTGTGCTTAGTGGAAAAAATTGAGATTTTCGTGCATGGAGAAAAATAATAGTATGAATAGCAATTCCTACCAATAATGAACAGATTGTGAGTCTTTCAGTAGCAGTAAAAGGGATGTGTTGCCTTAATGCCTACCTGGAAAGATTTACTGAGCATGAATTGTAGAAAGGTTTGCATTTCTAGGGGATGAAGATCAGTGAGGCTCTGTTGGTGGCACCAACACACCTAATTTCTACCTAGGGAGAACCTGGTCCCTTCAGCTTTTGAGGATAGCTTGCAGAATGATTTGTCCTCTTTCAATGATTTTTAAGTTGTAAATTCTTTCACAACTGCTTTCAACAAAGTGATAAATGATAGAGTGATCAATAATTGTGAAGATAAAGGAGGGGATAAAGAAGATGGCACCTAAAGAAGAAGAGATGGAGATGAAAGATTTCCATGTGAAGTGCAGCTACTGTGCTGCACTGGGATCTCATGTTCTTATTCTGCTTTGTGGGCAAAATATCCTGCCAGATTACATTTCCCACCACTTCCCAAAGCAGAGTTGATCTCCCACCATCAGTTTAACAGCACAGGCTTCTGTTCCCAACTGGAAAGAAAGTGTTAAAGTGGACAGAGTGCTGTGGTGTTTTTATATTCATTCATCACTTCCAAACTCATCTCTGGACTTATTTATTCTGTAATTATCTCTCAGTGACATGAGTGATGAAGTGAAAATGCACTAAATCTTCCTGATATTGGATTCTGTTGGCTCAGGTCATCTCCCAAGAAATTGTTGTTTGGAAAGGGGTGGGGACAGAATACATTCTGTCAGGCACTTGTGGATCCCTCAAGATTAAACAACAACAACAACCAAAAAGTAGAAAAAGACCATAACCTTAAAGGTAAAATGGAAATATCATTGAAGACCAGAGAGAGAGCTGAACGTTTAGTTTCATGATCTTAAAGGCTTCTCAGAGTATTTCAGTTTAATAAAACAAATAGCATAAATGTTTCAATGTGCAAAGAAGAGCAAAATCTAAGATTTTGCTATTCATGCCTATTTTTTGGTTAGTTATTATAGTTTTAAAATTTAGAATTCTGTTCTCTGTGCTTTAGCCAGGATCTTCTGAGACTCTAAGGTCTGAGGGGATAAGATTAGAAAGACTCAAGGCTTTCTAACAGTGAATATTTTTCTTCTTTTAAATACTTTTTGAATTGGAAATGATTCAGCAAAATGTGGAGGCTTGGGGTGGTGGTGTGCCTGCCCATGGTGGGGGTTGGAATGAGATGAACTTGAAGGTCTTTTCCAACCCAAACCATTCTATGATTGAGCCTATGATAAAGCCTCTATTCAAGGTCAAGTTCTAAATGCAACCAATCTGTTTTTTTCCTCAGTGGATTTATGTCCCGAGGACAAAATACCCCAAACATACCTGCACATTTTATGGACAGCAAGACTGTTCCAGACAAGAGTGGATACCTTTCATGATTACAATATGAGAATTCACAAAATTCTTTCATCTCTACCTCCCTTGTGGAAAAGGGTGACTGTAAGATGGAAAGCCATTAGAACTTGGCTCTGTCCATGCATCACAATGAATCGGTGATTCACTCCACCCACCCATGGCACAGCCTCAGTCCTAGTCTGGGCTTTTGGTGCCCCAGTTAAACTGGAAAATATCTTCACTTCTCTGTTGTGCAGCCACGCACTCTCAAAACAGATTATAAAGGTAAATTCCTCTGCAAGGATGAAGTTTTGCATTCCTTTTACTCTACATTTAAAGATATGGCCGGAAAAGTAAATAATCCATGGATCACCCTTTACCAGTAGTACTCCTTACCATGAGGGTGGTGAGGCCCTGGCACGCCCTGGCACAGGTTGCCCAGAGAACTGTGGATGTCCCATCCCTGGAAGTGTTCAAGGCCAGGTTGGACAGGGCTTGTTCTAGTGAAAGGTGTCCCTGCCCGTGGCAGGGGTTGGAAGGAGATGGTCTTTAAGGTCTCTTTTAACCCAGACCATTCTGTGACCCTATGATTCTATTTGAGGCATCACCTGGGAGGAATCAGTTTGTTCTGGGAAAAACCCTCAGCAGGCCTCTATGCAATTAATTATTGTTAACCAAATATCCTTAGCAGTTAAAAATGGACACTGTTTGCTAATTCACTGCAGCTGAGTAGCCCTTCTCTGACAAGCAGTGTTGTCTCACTGGGGAAAATACAGGTGCAAAGCAGGGTTGAGAAGTGCAAAATATATTCCAAAGGGTAAAATAACCTGTAGGTAGAAAACAGCTCATCTCTGATGGATTTACCCCAGTAAATCAGGGTGTTGCTGTAGGAATTAGGATGTGCTGAGCATTAGGACAGGAAAGATATTGCAGAGGACAGGAGTTTAGGGCACACCAAAGCCTAAATGGAAAGACCAGTGAGAAGACAAAGGGATGACTGTGATCTGCATTACAAAGCAGATCAGGTTGAATGGTCAAAATGGTCTCTTCTGGCCTTGAATTTTTTTTTTTGTCTGTGGAAGGGTTTCATTTAAATAATTCATAACGAATAGCAAATTCTGAACAATTGCATAAAAAAAATCAGTACAAGCCTGCTGTGGATTTTGGGATTTGGTCTTCAATATCTGAGCTCTTGAACTTTCCTAATGAAAATACTAATAACTTTTTAATTCTAAGCTTCAAGCCTCATTGCAGAAAATCATCAATGATATATTAAATTGTAAAATTCACAGAGGGCTTCACAGTTATATAAATCATTCAATTAAAAAGAAAGTGCATTACATGACTGAATCAATGAAATGGAGGTTGAGTGGATTCAGTTTTGTACTTTTCTTTAAAACTACTGTGTGCAGAGGTATTTGCTATTCATTTAAAAGCTGAAATAAAAATTCAGAAAATGGCTTTTTTTGTGCATGATCTAAAAAAGGAGTATAATAAAGAACTATTACATATCTTTTCAATAAGGGTTACCCCTCTGTTTCTTAAATGTGTTTTGAACCCTCGGCAACCCAGAATGTGGGTTTTTTCCCCCAATGTTGCTAAATCTTTAGATTTCTGCATTTGCAACTGTTTCTAAGTGAAGAAGTAGCAGGAGAATTAGAACTCGATGATCTGGAAGGTCCCTTCCAACCCAACCTGTTCTGTGATTCTGTGAATTAGTGGTTCATGTCTCATTTGAATGACATTTGGATGACAAAAGTATCAGCATTGCTTTGTCAGTGAGCAAACACGTATTTTCTAACTCAGAATAGTGTGTGTAATCCATAACTTCTTCCAGTCCTTTACTACTTCTCTCCAGCCATCCTCACTGTGCTGCTTTTGGTTGTTTCTGCACTGGTAGAGGCTCACACAGCAGCTCTCAGAAATCTGGTACCTGATAGTGCCGTGGTTGTCCTTTACCTATTCCTGAGGCTCACCTGGGCTATGCTGGAAAGCAGAAGCTGCAGAGTTTGTGCTGTCACACCCCAGAACACCTGCAGTGCTCCAAAGGTCAAATGCTAATTGAGAGAAGCAAAGAAATAAATATATATATGATTATGTAGGTATGTGAGCAAGATGGATTGCTCAGTGTGTTACAGGACCCATGGAAAGATAGAAAGAAATATGGCCTTCATTGTAATGATTGTGCTTCTATAGCCCCAGGCATCAAAAACGTCATCATGTTTATGTGCTAATAAAATCTTAGCAGTAATTCTCTCTCCATGCACAGAACCTTTGCTACAGTCTGTCCTCTGAATCACCTTTGAGGGAAAAAATTAGTAATTTAATTCCTCCTTAGGGAGGGATAAAGTTTGTGCTGCTGTGAGACTCTTAATGTTGGTGTAATGCATGGGTCATCATGCCTGGGAGTTTCTGGAGTGCTTGGGAGCTGCCTATTTAAGGGTATGTGGGAGGATAAAGGGATTGGATCAAAAGTTTCAAATCTAATGAGTACCTGTTAAAGTTGCATCCCTTGATCATTAGCTTAATAGTATTTGAAACCAAAGGAATATGCTCTCTTATAATATTCACCTGAATCTGTGGAGACTCAGCTTTGATTTTTCTGATAAATCCAGCCTCACTCCTCTCTCATCTAATGGTGGAAGTGAAACATTTCAGTATTTCCTGTTATAAACAAAATAAACACAATACTGAAATAAATAAATAAACACTAAAAAATCTCCTTGGTTCCATTCTTACTGGTGATTGGGCACATAGAAAAAGAACTGTTCAGGTGCCATCTGTAGTGAACCTCTTAAATACCTTTGGGAATTCAGAGCTGGGTGTGATGGCAGGTCTTTGATGGGAGCTCTTCTGAATTCAGAGAGCAAAAGTCAGAGCACCACATTTACTATCCATCCATCTCCAGTGATGTGGATCTGTGGTGTGGAAAGCTGCAAGCCTGTAAACAGCACTGGTTTGCTAACACAGCATAGACAAATGGGTTCAGGAGTACACTTGGAGGATTCTCCTACTGAGAGTTGGGGGTGTTCAGCCTGGAGAAGAGAAGGCTCCAGGGAGACCTTGGTGCCCCTTCCAGTCCCTGCTGGGAAGGGATTTTTTTTTTTACAAGGGCATGTAGTGATAGGACAGGGGGGAATGGCTTCACACTGACAAAGGACAAGTTTAGAGCAGATAAAAGGAAAAAATTCCTTCTTGTGAGGGTGGTGAGGCCTTGGGACAGGTTTCCCAGAGAAGCTGTGACTGCCCTATTCCTGGAAGTGTTGAAGGTTGGATGGGACTCTGAGCAACCTGGTCTGTTGGAAAGTGTCTCTACCCAAGGCAGGGGCTTGGAACTGGATGATCTGTAAGGTCCCTTCCAAATGAAGCCATTTTATGTTTTATGATTCTATGATCAACACTGAACAGGGCTTCACAGTATGAGTTTTGGGACATTAAGTGAAATTCTGAGCTCTCAAGAGCCAACTCTTACCATTGGTGGTATTTGAGCATCCAACCTCAGCTGAAGTCTGGGTCTCGGAAGTGCTTGGCCCACACAGCTGATCCTGGGTTGCCACTGTGAGACAAACCAAGAGAAGTAAATATCAAGAAACAATAAAAACACAGACAATAAAAAGAAACAATAAAAACAAGACACCAGAAAGTGGAGGGGAGGAAAGATCTCATTAGAGATGAGGGGTGGAATCACTCAGGTTTTACCTTAATCATGGGATTTGATCTGATGTACATTATCTGAGTAGTCATGGACCTGTTCACTACAGGAGAGAAATAGAGTTTGTCACCTCACTGGCCTTGGTGCATTTTAACTCTTTGTTTCCAGCCTTGGAAAAGCTGTATGTGGCTTTGACTAACATGGAACAGCACCTTTGTGTCTAACATCTCCTACGTTTTCTATTGCAGCTTAACCTGTGTGAGCATAAATTTCTAGAGAACATGATATTCTTCTCGCAGTCATCTCATAAAGCAGGTCATAGCCCATCCCTCAAACCTCTATTTCAGGCCAAGAAAATCTGTTTGTATGCATCCTGTATGAGACGGAAGAGGAAGCATCTGGGATCTACTCACTGCATCCATGTTCCCCCAGACATGTAATTGGCTCCTTCCTCTGTGCTGGGGTGGAGCTGTAAATCAAAGCACAGTTATAAAGGTGAATGCTAATGCTGAGTGACACTCACACCCTGAAGGCTGCTAAGCAATAAATAAAGACTTTTTTCCCCCTTACATGATGTTGATGTATAGGCTAATCCCAGATCAGTAATTCTCTCAATCCTGCCAGTGCTTTTCTCTCTGGCTCCAGATGCTGGCATTTTGTTTATGAGGGGCTTGATGGGGTTTATTCTGCTCCTGGGAAGTCTCATCTGTAATTTACTGCAGCCAGATTTGTGAATCTGCTTAAGCAAAGTTATTCACACCCAGAACTTCTATTAAGCCTAGGAAAAAGGATTTTAATTAGGTACAACGGGGTTCTGAAAGGTCTAATTTGAGACTGGTAGTTTATTTCTTTGTAAGATCATCTCATCATGATTAAAAAAAAAATAAAAATCACATCTTTCTTTGTCAACCACAGGAATTTTTACTATAATCAAAATGTATTTTAAAATTCCTTCTTCCCACAAAATCCTTGTTTTTTATGGGGAGGAAAAGAGAAAAATAAAATCAAAAAACATGGCAACATTATAATATTTTTGTTTAATATGTTTTGAGGGGGTTTGTTGTAATTTTTATTAAAAAAATCTCAAAGCATTTTGGCTCAAGCCCAAAACATTTCAGCATGAGAAAAAGTTCCAGTTGTTGCAATGCACTATTGATGGCTGTAACTTACAGCCAATATGATGTTTTTTTTCAGAACATCATGATCTTTTTGCATGATTTCAAACTTGGGTCATGAAATTTGAGGTACAGTGATTTAGTTTTCAGGTGAGTATCCCCTTACTTCAATATTAGAGCTCCAATAACCTGATGAAAGCAAGCAAAGGTTCATATAAATGAGTTTTTTCAGGCATCATGAAATATGAATACTTTTGGAGGGTCATACATTTCCTTTTGGCTGTCACTACTTCAAAACATTTAAAAGTCAATTTTTTTTTAGTGATCTATTCCATAGGAAGAGTATATCATTTACCTGACATTCTCTGCTTTTTTGGTTGAGATAGAACTTGAGTTGTGTGGTCAGCACTTGTCTCAAATATATCACCCAGTAATATAGTAGGAATACCTAATTTATAAATCTTTTCTATAATATATAATAGATTACATAGCCATTTGTTATCTGTCTTCCCTTTCTCTGTGTCTCATTCATAATTTGATTCACTATCACAGAACATGGAATTTTTTGGATTGAAATGGACTTTCTGCAGTGTGCAACCCTGCTGCCATGGGCAGGGACACCTTCCACTACCCCAGATTGCTCCATGCCCCATCCAGCCTGGCCTGGAACATTTCCAGGGATGAAGAAGCCACATCTGGGCAACTTCTGCCAGTGTCTCACCACCCTTATCTTTACAAATTGTCTTCCTCATAGTCAGACTCAATCTACCATTTTTCAATTTAAAACTGTTGTCCTTTATTCTGTCACTACAGGCCTTGGTAAAACCCTCTCTCCATTTTTCTTATGTCCCTCACTTCTCCTTATAGATAGAAAGGCTTCTAAAGGTCTCCCTGGAATCTTCTCCAGGCTGAACAACCTCAATTCTCAGTGACACAGACTTGGCCTTGTTGAAATTCATGTGGTTCTCACGGACTCATTCCTCAAGTCTGTCAAGATCCCTCTGGGTGGAATTCTTTTCCTTGAGTGTATCCACTCACCTGAAAATTGTCGGTGTCAAAAATCTCACTGTCCATTTCACTGATGAAGATATTAGATAGCACTTGTCCCAGTATAGACCCTGCAGGAACTCCACCTTTACTGGGTAACACTTGGGCATTGTGCCATTCACTATAACTTTTTGCATGTGACCACCCAGCCAATTCATTACCCATCTAACATCCCATCCATCAAAAAAGCCCATGTCTCTTCATTTTAGAGGTAAGAATGCTGTAGGGAACCAAATCAAAGGCCTCACAAATGTCATCAGTAGCACTTCCTTTGTCCACTGATGGAATTCTTTTCCTTGGGAGCATCTCTGCTGAAGGGTTATAAAGGCTGTGAAAATGAACCGAGGATAAACCAGGCCATAAACCTCTTAAATGTGTGACACAACAGTGGATTGCATCCATTTTTAACTATTAGAAACTTTCATTAACATGGTGGTAAGAAGAATACAGAGCAATACACACTTGTCCTATACCAATCATGTCATGTTGTGAAGCAGAGCAAGAGCTCTGGTGTTGGGCTCTGACCAGTTGGAGAGATGTGAAGCATTAGGAAACACTCAAAAGGTTACAAATCACTGCTGAGTTTCTTATGAGACATGGGAAGCTGAGAGCCCCAGAAGATTGACTCCTAACAGGCATTTAGGTCCTAAATGTTGATTGATATATTGTTTTGCCTGAATGCATCAATGCCAGTAAGAAGGGCAAATCTGAAAATTATGTCATCATTCATAGTGAAGTAGTTACAGTGTGACATGTCAACCCTCTTGATTGGACCTGCCATCCAGCAAGCTGTGCATCAGGGTTTTTAATTTATTAAAATGTCTGTTTTATTTTTCCTTTGGAAAGGATTTTTTAAACAGCTCATTTGAAGGATGGTATCAAGCGCCTTTTGCTTCATTAGTTTCTTTCAGCATATACTATGTCTTAGAGCTAGACAGGGAATTATAAGGCCATTATAAGGATCATAACTATTGCTGTCAATAAAACACGAGGATGAATTCGGAAAATAATTCCCTCTGGGTTTAATTGGCAAATAAAATTGATATTTTTATGACCTTTATGTCTTTTTCTACAGTGGGGATTACTCTAGACCCAGGTTTCTAAGAAGATGGATCTTTTTCCATGCAGAATTTTCTCCTGGAAAGAAAAGGGAGAAGTAAGCCATTTTTCTACCATGTGGCTTCTTAATCAGGCCTAAAACTAGGAAACATCTCAGATATTTAGAAACCAACAACCTGTATATCTCAAGACACAGTGATTGTGGCAAGTTCTGGATTTGTAGACTTTTCTGCACAAAACTCTGGATGCCCCTGCTTCTAAGTTTAGGGTCCAAGAAATGGAAAGAAAAATGAGGGACACTTTTGAACTAGTCTACTGTGGCACGTTGCAGTGTCTTGCGTGTTTGGTCCTAGGATTACTCTAGAGGGGGAATATCATCCTATGTCATATAAGAATGGAGTCACTTCACTTCACTGCTTTACTTAACCTCTGCCATCTGGTACCTGCAATTGTATATTGTTCCTCTCAGTCCTGTATTCCCAGAATTTTAATAGAGTAATCTCTTATCCTGACCTTTTCAGAAGGGAAGTATTTGATTATTTTTCTTCCTTTAGAAATATCTTTTATTTATTACTTTATCCTTTCTAGTTATCAAATAATGTACTACCGTAGAAAAAGAAGTTTTAGTTTTGTCAAGAATTAATGAGCCTAATCCAGGTTGCATTGATTTTAACATTTCCTCTCTTAAGATTTACCTCAGGTTTGTCTTCCTGTCCTTTGATCAGCATGGTGATCTGCCTTTGAAACCTCCCTGGTATACAAAATGCAGAGTTAAAATCCAGATTAACAGGTGAGGAGGGGCAGCAAGATCACTGTGTGTTTTCAGAAAGGCACTTGGCTCTCCATCCCTTCTGTCACTGTGGTGGGACATGGCTCAACTCAAACCCAGAGTGACTGATCTGCAGCATGAGAACAATGAGCTACCAGCAACAAGACTGTGAGGATGAAAACATGAGGGAAACCATAAAAAGTCAGAAAGCTTAAAAAAAGTATTGATTTTATGTAGAACTTTCATAACTCAGTTTCAGGGTGTGAAGGTCAGAAAAGTTGGGGGAATCATTGGGTGGGGGATACTTAATCCTGTGATCTGCCAGCTGAATGGTGAGGCTGGATTGCAGCTAGTAGCTGAGCCCTGAGATTCAGGCTCTTTTATTTTCTTTTTTTTCCTTTTTTGTTTGTTTGTTTGGTTTTTGGTTGGTTTTTGTTTGTTTGGTTTTTTTTGTTTTTGTTTGTTTGTTTTTTGTGGTTTTTTTGTTGTTTTGTTTTTGTTTTTGAGAGCCACACATACAAAATAAGATTTTTATCATGAAATGTAAAAGTGATAATAGAGAGAAAAACTGATGGAATACAATCTATCTTCTCCTCTCAAAATGAAATATTTTAAGGGATTTATATAATGATATAAGTTGTGAAAAATGATATAAATTTGTGAAAGAACCCCCAAAATAAGCCTCCATTTTGTAAAAAAGAAGTGTGAAATATCAAGGATCTGTTCTGGAGTGGTTGTCTTTCCATTACTTTACCACAGAACACCTTCCAAAAAAATTACTATACACTGGTAGAATAGAGTTCATACCCCTGCTCAGCTCAAGTTTGGGTCTAAACATTTCAGGAGGGATAACTGTGTGTTGGGAATTTGTTCTTCTTGTGCCATAAGATGTGTTCTGCTCTTAGGGACAAAACAAGGCTTCGTTGGTCTTCTAAAGGACTTTTCAGGCATATGATTTGAAAAAATGTGTGAATCAGAAGAGATGTGAATGGGCAGTGTTACTGCACTGGGTGGCTGAAAATGGAGACACCTCCCTCCTTCCCAATACTTGGCCTTTGATTCTGTGCAAAGATTCAATACTAAGACCAACGTAAAAGGTTTGAAAACACGAGTTCTGAGAGCTTGATAGTTTTGCCTTTAAAAAATCTTCCCAGGAATTCAACAGTTGCTCAGATGGGAAAAAATCCCTTAAAAAAATTCTCAGTGCTGCCCTCTTTATGATTGTGGGTACTGCCTCCTGATTTAAGCATGTTTGGCAGAGGTAATGCTGATGAATAATCTTTTTTAACTGCACAAGGCTTCAGTGAGGCTGCTGAACAATGCCAGAGGCAGAATTCATTGGGAGACATTAAATAGGAAAGTTTAATACACTGAAAATGAGTTTTAAATTGATTAAGGCTTATAAACAACACTAGCTTGGGTTTTCAATTTTTTTTCCAAGTTTGTTTTTACTTGTTCTTTATGAAAATTAATCTATTTTCTCACATGTCATTTTTCTTCAGTACTTTTTATAGGTTGGCTTGATTGCTGTCAATTCATTTCTTTAATGTAAGCAATTAAATGGTTGATCGTTTTGCTGGCTTTCAATTATCTTCTTGCCTGACAATTGCTCCAGCTGTAAGTAATTTTCCTTCTTTATGTTCATAATCCCCACCACATCAGCTGTGTCTTGCAGACAATGGGAATGTCAGGTGTTAGCCGAGGTGAAGGAGAAGCAGTGGCTGGAGATTTGGCCTCTTGCTTTGTGTTCCTGGTCCTTTTTGCTGGTGTGAGCAGAGACACGATCCCTTGGATTAAAGATGGAGTGGCTGAGGTGGTGAACAGGCTTCCCACCTGGAGGAGGTGCCAGCTTGCTGGCAGGCAGTTGGAGCAGACCCCGATGCCTTGTTATATGTTTATAGGGAATGTGCTTGCCCAATATAGAGGATTATTTGGCTTATGATAACACAGGTTTAGGGCTCACTGAAGTGTTTCTCGAGGAACTGAACCTACCTAAGAGCTTTGAGGGAACAGGAAAGAATGGAAAAAACACAGAGCTCAAGGCCTCAAGCTTTGGATGAGGACTAAATTGACATTCCTTCTTCACATTGGCCTAGAATCATAGAATGGTTTGGGTTGGAAGAGACCATTAAACACCATCTAAGCCAACCCTCCTGCCACGGGCAGGGACATCTTCAACTAGACCAGGTTGCTCAAAGCTCCATCCAACCTTGAATGTTTTCAGGAGTCAGGAGTCCAAAACCTCTTCCCGCTCTGTGTTCCTTCTTCCCTATTAATTAGAGGTTTCCATTACAACACTGGATCTTTCAATTTGGGCTATCCACCCTGAGGTCAGGGGTTGAGCCTTTGTTGTTGAAAACTCTTCCAGGAACGCAAAACCTTCCAGTTTTTCAGAAAAGCTTGTAAGTTTTTCTTCTTTTTCTTTTTTTTCCCCTTTATTTTTCTCTTTAGGGTATTGCATATTGCTGGAATTTTTCAGACTACCCTGATGCTACCAGGCACTACTTTCCTCAAAGCAGGAAAATGGTCCTTGCAATGAGGAGGCCTGAACCAAATATCCAATAAAAACCACAGAAAACTGGACTTATGCAAGCTTAATATTTTGAAATCCAGTGTTCAGACAAGTCATTCACTCTTTGGTGATTGGAGTCACCACAATCCATTATGACTGGAATCAGAAAGGCCCCATTACCGTGGTGGTCCCTCTTCCTGGCTCAATTATTTATTTTAGCTCTGTAGGAGTAATAGATTATAGAAAGCACAGTAAAAATATTATCTGGTTCTCAGCTAATGAATCCAAACTATTGTGGGAATCCAGAGACAAACATGCTGACTCCAGAACACAGAGGCATCTGTCCCATCAGGAAAAATACTGTAACAAGGCAAATTAACTAGAGGACTAATTAGCCAAGGATGAGAATTAGCACACTTATCCAGCTTTCTGGGTCTCACCTGACTATTTTTATAGCATGGAGCTCTGCCCAGAGTCATATTGGCAAATTCAGAGCTAACTCAAGGCTCTCTAACCTGGCACTGCATCCCCTGATGGAGATTCACGTTCCTGCCTCATCTTCCTCCCTCCATTTCTCACCCAACTGCCACTGCCTGCTGCAATTACTTGAACACTTCCAGCAGTATTTTTCAGGATAAATCTTAAAAATGGCTCCTCATGGCAGGACAGCACTGTCAGTGCTGGAAACACTGCTCATGTGTTCATGAAGTACAAGAATCTGTGTATACTTAAAAAAAAATTCAATGGACATTTTTCTGGGTGGGGTTTCCTTATAGGCAAACTTTCCCATTCTTCTTGTTTTGACAATGTTTGTGAATTGTAAATACTTAAATATTGAGCATCAGTATCATGATAACTGAAGTCAGCAGCACTACACAGTGTCCTGCAGGCGAAGAGGTTGACAAACTGGAGCTCTCATTTCTCTGAGCTCAGAGCAATCGAGAATTAGTTTCACATTAGTATAACAACAGCTTTGCTTTTTCTACTTGTGCAAGGCACTGATTAGCCTTTAGTGCTTGCTGAAGACACCTGTGCAGCAGATAACTCTGCCTCAAGGGCTGAGGGGAGTTAAACTTGTGCTTGAGAGCAACGTGCTGTCAAGAAATCCTACTGTCAATTCCTGAGGCAGAAGCCCTTTTTCATGAAACTCAGAAAAACAGTTTAAAAGTGTTTTTGAAAACTCACTAAAGGACTTTCACAGCAGGAGTGAGCACCCATGTAATAAATAGACTAGGATGTGTTTCTGGGCCAGGGGTGTGCGGAGCCCGGCAAGCGCTGCCCCCCTGCTGGACATCCTGTACAGAGGAGATCTTAACAGAGAACTGAATTTTCGGACTCACCTCATTGCACTTCCCACGCTGCTTATTTTTAATAAAGAGCTGAATGTTTAATAAGGACATTGAGCCATAATTTATTCATGACACCCACACCTCTCATCCCAATATAAGAAAACCTATAAAACAATGGGAGCAAAAAGTAAGCAATTCAAATTGGACCATGGGGGCAACCGGAGGCAATTTATGAGAGTGTTTAACAGCCACAAGTGTGTCATTAACATATTTCTCACTACAGCATGGGCCATGGGAAAGATTTGCTAGCAGTGGGGGGGATATACATATAAAATGAAAAAAGATTTTATTTTTTTCTGAAGTTTTCAGGAAAATATGGATCTAATTAACGTAAAATAAGATATAGGTTTTACTATGTCAGGCAAATCTGTGAGAAATGCAATGGAGACAGTCTGGTAGTTTCCAGTACGTTGAGACACGTCAAGTGAACACTCTCTGTGAGATCTATACAGTGATGGAAGAAATAAAGAGAGGTAACAGAGCAAAACCAGAAAGCAGCTGTTTCCTTAAAGGTATCTGTCTGATAGACAAGGCTATCTGTCTGTAAACTGAAGGAGGATCTGACTCCCATCTGGTAATATGTTCAGTGAAATATTCTATAGTGGGGGGAATATTTCATTCATACAACACACAATAAAATTCTCTAAGAGGTAGCAAAGGAAGTTCTGACTCTGCCTTGCATTTTGGCAATAGTCAGGTAACTTGCTGTGCCACAAAACGAATGAGAAAGTCTGGGTTGCTTTTCTGCTCAGGGTTTTTACATAATAAACTAAGTTTGTTAGTGCCATAGAAGATGTTACACTTGCTAAAGAATACCAAAAATGCATATCTGCCTATATGACAATCATAGAATCACAGAGTACTTTAGGTTGGAAAATAACTTTGCAATCACCAAGTCCTACTGTTAAACCAACGCTGCCATGTCGACCACTAACCCACCTAACCAAGTGCTACATCTACATGCCTTTTAAATACCTCCAGGGAGGGTGGCTGCTTCCTTTGGCAGCCTGTCCTTGACCCCTTAATTAAACCAGCATAAATTTGTTACAGACTCTAAGGAGCTCCTCTAGTTTCCATCTTCTCTGTGAAAACCCACACAGTGAGATACAAAGAACTTGGAACACCAATCATGAGATTAACATATGAATAGTGGGTGGCTTTCTCAAGATTCAGTTCTAAAGGAACAAAGAAAGTTGTGGGTACAAGGAGCATTGTACCCTTCTCATCACACATAATTTGACTATGAGTCAGTTGCTTTATGCCACAAGGAGGACAAAGGGAGTTTTCCTTAACCTCTCCCAGCTAAGCATCCTGGCTGCATGGCAGTGATCTCCTCTTAAGCTGGAATGATTCTAAAGTCAGAGGGATTTTTTAGCAGTGGCAGATCTTTGGTAGTTGACTGATATCATGCATAACCTTGTAGTTTGGCAACTTTCACTCGTGCCTTGGCAGTTTAGAATCAATGTACAAATGATTGTGCCAATCAGTAACAGAGCGACTCTTGACCTGAGACTTTGTTAAGTCACATTTTTGCAACCTTGTATTAAAAACACCTTTTGCTAATAGCTTTGACAGTGGTTCTGTAAGTCATCTAAATCACAACATACTGTGTGGCGGTGTGCCACATGTGGAATTGACTAATCCACCCCCAAGAGTTGGTATGTTCCGTTGTCAATTAAGGTTTCCCCTCCCAGTTCTCCAAGGTTTCTGATATCCCTCATGTTTCTCCTCCCCTTCAGGCCCTGCCTGTCACTCGGCAGCCTCACCCCTTCGTCTGGAAGGTTCCAGGGAAGGCGTCGAGTGATAGGCTGGGGTCCCCCCTAGACCCTCCTCCCTTCCCTTGGTTGGTTCTGGTTCCTGTTTGTCTCACTTGCTCGGGCACTCCTCCTCATTGTTATTGGTTGATTGTTGTGTACTCCCCCGACCCTCCCTCCAGATAAAATCCCATGCACAGTCGTGCTGGGTGCTCTGGATCCCTGGCTCCCTTCGATTGAGGACCTCTCTTGTAGAGGGCTAATAAATCAGATCTTTGCCCGGATTCAGAGTCTGCCTCCTTCTGTTCACCAAAGTCGCTTCTGCTCTCTGGGACATTGGGAAACAAGAACCCCGAACTGCAGCCCGAATCTCTGGGGCTGACCGCCTAGAGCCGAAGGCTGCTACTATACTGCCGCTGTTTACTAGCCTCCCTGTCCCATCGGACCCCACAGAAGGATTGTGGACACTAGCTCCAAGAAGATATCCTGTGGACATCGCCCTACCTCAGTGGCAGCAGCCCCTGTTTTGGAGGGGAGCACTCCTGAAGATTGACGGAGGCAGTCCCCGACAATACTGGTGTAGTTGTTAGGATGGTGGGCAATATCTCTGGTTGCTTATGGCAGCATGGAATAAGTCTGAGTCCCAAACTCTCAGAAGAATGGGCTCACCACCACTGGCATGACTGGAGTGTGACTGCAAAGCAATTTAAATTAGCAAGAGGAGATACTGAATATGGTAGAGGAAAAAGAATTAGTTGTAAGATATTAGGCAGCTGCCTAGAAGCCTGAATCAGCACAACAGACAAAGCACCAGGATTACCACCCATCCTTAGAGAAGATACACCATGTCCTGGAAAGAGTGAAGAAAGATAGAGAACATTGCTGGTGAGAAAATATTTTTGGAGGGCCACTCACAGCAATTGAACTTTTGAATTTAATGGTGCATCCAATAGTAGTTTTGTTAGTTTTGGATTTATTGTGTTTTCTGTTTATAATCATCCTGTGTATCTTGTCAGAAGAGAAATTATATCCATCCAATTGGGAATCACATAAAATGAACTGATTACATGAAATGTTATATAATTAACATTAATTCTGACCCCAAAACAAGAAAACCCATACATTAATTGTACTCTTACATCTGATCTGCACTACGCAATATATTTATGACAAAGAGGCAAGACAAAACTGTATTACCACTCAAGGAGTTAGTAACATGGATTAAATGTAGTCACAGTGTGAAGGAACTCAAAGCTGGACACCGGATATGAGGTGTGGCCACACAGGTGCCCAGCACAGAGGGACAATCACTGCCCTGGTCCTGCTGGCAACACACTACTGCTGACAGGAAATATCAGGATGCCACCAGCATATTCCTGACCAACATCCAGTCCCCCACCACTGCAAAGTAAAGAACAGGCATTTTCCTTGGCTGCCTTTGTTATTAACGTTTTTTAAAAACACACTTTTTATAGTCTTTCACAGTAATGACCAGATTAATTTCAAACGGGGCTTTTTTTTGCCTTCCTGATGATTTTTCTACCTTAGATCAGGGCCAAGGCCCCAGACACATGGTGGGCTGAGTGGGAAAAGCACTTTGGAACAGCACAGGGCTTCTTTGGGGA
>WAAE01024178.1:0-42005 GCA_013400495.1 Nicator chloris
GAGTGGTACAGCACAAGTCATTTTATGACACTTCCCCCTCCTTTTCTGCATATATTTGTTCTGGATAAGATGAGTGTCTTAACCCTGTCACAGCCAGACACTTCCAGACCACATCCAACACATGTGATCACATGCAGAGATGCTCAAATAAGGTAATCAAAAATGTAGGTCATTCCTGGAAAAGAGACCATATTTTCTTTTCAGCCAGGTGTAAAATATCCTTTGTTCATTTATCCTCTTTTCCGGTGTCCCACAAGTGAGATAAGTAAGTATGATATCCTGGCTCTGGGATCCTTGATGACCCTGCTGCTCTCATTTTTCAATACTCTTTGAAAAAGACTTGTGTGGGGAAAATGGAGAGGACAGTCTCCAAAAGGAACATGTTCTAATGGGAGATGAGGTACCAATCACACTGTAAGTTTGTAGGCACTGATGCCATCTGCAAATATCACATGAGACTCATCCCTTCCAGAGCTGGCGGGCAAAAGGTTAACAGGGTCCACATTCTGATGGTACATTTCAAATTTATCTAAATACAAGATAAACCTGAGATTTAGATCGACCCACTGACATGCAGAAGAGAATTACTTGTGATCACTTTTATGTGAAGAGAAAATATAGATAGTGTCTGTCATTCCAAATTAAGTGTTCATCCCTGTGGCTCAGCAATTTCTGGAAAACCTGTCTTTTCCAGAGGGAATGAAGAGTCAGGATTACTTTGAGCCCATGATATTTTTTGCAAGAAAAAATATTTATTAATTTAACCTCTTGGCCAAAATCTGGAGAAGTACTGTTTTCCCAAATTATTCCTGCAGCATGAAATACTGTTTACCTGTCCTAAATGACCAGGTAGAACTAAGTTGCTGTCAAGAGTATCTGCACAGTTCTGGTACATGAATACAGCACACATCCCTTTCAGTAAGATGCTTTAAGCTATACTATGATTGTCATGCACGGGGGCAGCCAGCATGCATCAGCTCACTTGTATTACTCATTCACTTGCAAACTTTTTAAGCTGCACTGTAAAGTAATGCAAATGCAGGATAGAGGTAAGAAATTTATACTGGGTGAACAAACACAGACTGCCCTTGCATGTGTAATTTGTACAAGAGAAAAGGAAGAAAGCCATCCTGCATTTAACTAAAAACAGTGTATCCAAAATGAATCTGATGTTGGGTTAGGATCTGATCATGTAGCCCTAGGAACAGACTACATTTAGTTTGAACTTGGTATGATTTTTGTGATTTTTCTGCTTCTCATGACTACACTAAACGAAGTCATACAGAATATTTCTACTACTAAATGTACTTGATGCATTAAGCTTAATGATTGTGTTCAAAGATTTTAATTTATAGATTATAAGTTGATTTCATGCAGTTTACTTGAAAAGCAATTGACAGACAAGTAGAAGTGAGTGATAGAAATGTGGTAAATGGGAACTAACCACATAGGTAATGAAAATAGCATTCAGGCCTTTTATTTTATATATTTTATATATTTATTGTAACTAATGTCTCAGTATAAAAGCAATTAACTACTTTAAACCAATAGCATTCCTTACTGCCCTGGAAAGCAGGTCTTCTCACAGCTACCACATGCAGAATGAGCTTCAGAAAATAGCTTCAGATATTTTACAAGTAACAGCCAATCCATTTGGACTTCTGCAGGCACATTGATCTTTGCATCTTCCTGATAAAAGATGTCAGTGTAGTGCTGGTCCAGTTTTTGAAAGGATCCAAGTTGTGGGGGTTTTTGTGTTACGTGTCTGATTAAAAATTTAGACTTTGCCACTGTAAGTGTCAAGCTGTCACCAGGGCACCTCTAATTGCACTTGCTCTCTGCCTCAAGCAGCAGCTGACATTTCTGGTGCAACATCTGGCAGCAAAAACACAGCTGGTGTATACAATAGGCAGTAGAAATATATAATAGGTGTTCTCTGGGGAAAACCCAAAAGAACAAGCAAGAAAGGCGCAATATAAGCTGTAGTTGTGTTGTATGAACAAATATCTACTAGTGGGTATACTCTGAGTCTTAAGTTATGTTAACATGACCCTGGAAATGAACTTTTGAAATCTTTTTCAGCAGTTGATGCAATATAGTTACAGAATACTATTATTTAATGACTTTTCAAGTTTGCAAACAGATGTAGGTAGGTTCCTGAAGAGCTAGTGATAGTTGTGTAAAGCAGTGTCTTTTAATGTGGCTGTAACTTCGTGCTAGTGGGGCAGGACATAAGAGGCTAGAAACGTGTTCAGTAAGATAACTTATAATTAGCAGCAAGTTGAACTCTGCTTTCAAAATGATGAATGTTGAGAGAAATTACAGATGACAGAAAGAGCACGCAGAGTATCTCTGTGACTTTTAGCACATCCCTGAGCGTAAAAGGAAAATAGACTTATGACCATGTCAAAGTGAGGTAAAACTTAGAAATAAAGAACACAAAAAAGCTAAGAACTTCAAAGACTGAAACTTCTGAGCACTAACTGTGTTCAGAAAGTGATGATGTGAAAGAGATATCATAATCAGCAGCTGTTGCTTCTGACCTTAATCAAATACTATCATCTTTCTGGAAAAAAGATGACATCTACTCCTTTTTGTTGTTGTTAGTACTGCAGAGCCAAAACAGTTATGAGAGACTGATCTGCTTTTTCTGGTTTGTGTGTCATCACTGCAATTGTTCATGAGATTCCTGTTACATAAATGTTTTTTCTGATTGTGATTCATGGGTAGAAAAGAATTAAGCTGACTTCCAGACCCCAAGTGACGCTTGCAAATCTGAGTTAGAAAAGGTGTTTTATAAACGTAGCTTATGTAATTTGGTTCTCTGAGCAGTGCACAATAAAATGTCTGCGCCTTTATACTTGATCCCAAGTTTATTTTTCAGTTATGACTTCAGTTTATCCAGTTATTGAAAGAACAATAACTTTTTTGTAGTTTATTGCTCCTGTAGATGTTAATTTAATCAACCAGGCATACAGTTTAAACCAGAGTGCTTAGTCTATGGTCAAGTGACTTTTTACAACTTGCCAGGAGAGTTTGTGTGGTAGACAGGAGCAAGCTGCAGGTCACCTGGACAACCTTTTCCTGGCTAGTTTTATTTGGTGCTCATATCCTTTCCCTGTCGTGTCGAGCTTACTGTGCATATATCATAAGCACCCATCCACCAGAGAAAAGGGAGGCTAGGGACAGCTTCCACCACTGAAATTATATAATCTGGCCTCTGAGCTTTTTGGCAGAGAAAAAGATAGCTATGAGCATGCCTATGTTCTCACACAGACATGTTCTGGGAAGCACCAGGACAACAGTGAGAGCGGTGATTATCCCTACTGCGCGTTCATGGTGGGTCCAGCAACATGCAGGATGTCACCTATGGATGACAGGTCTCCTCTAGGCCAAACTGGCATTTGGACAAAACTAGGCTTTCTTAATCTTTGGAGAAGATGAGACCTTGTATTGGGTGTGCATGGCAGGGTTTTGGTGGTAAGTGGGGCTGCATGGAGGGCTTCTGTGAGAAGTTGTTAGAAGTTTTCCTCACATCTGTCAGAGCCAATGCCACAAAGATCCCAGATGAACCCGCTGTTAGCCAAGACTGAGTATGTCAACAACAATGGTAGCACCTCTGTCATAAAGTATTTATAAAGGAAAACATCTGCTGCAGAACAACAGCCAAAAGAGAGAAATGAGAATATGTGAGAGGAACAACTCCTCAGACACCAAGGTCAGTGAGGAAGGAAGGGGAGGAGGTGCTCTAGGTGCTGGAGCTGAGATTCCCCTGCAGCCCATGGTACATACTGTGGTGGGACAGCTGTGCCCCTGAAGCCCATGGAGGTCCACAGGAGAGCAGATATCAACCTGTAGCCTGTGGAGAACCCCACACTGGAGCAGGTGGATGCCCAAAGGAGGCTGTGAGACTGTGGGAAACCCACACTGGAGCAGGCTCCTGGCAGTATCTGTGGCCTCCTGGAGAGAAGAGCCCATGCTGGAGCAGATTCGTTGGTAGGACTTGTGACCCCGTGCAAGAGACCCATACTGGAACAATCTGTTCCTGACAGACTGCATCCCATGAAAGAGACACATGCTGGAGAAGTTCATGAAGAACTGCAGCTTGTGGGAAGGACCCAGGTTCAAAAAGTTAGTGGAGCACTGTCTCCTGTGGAAGGGACCCCACACTGGATCAAGGGAAGAGTGTGAGGAGTCCTTCTCCTGAGGAGGAAGGAGTAGCAGAAACAACAGGTAATGAATTGACTGTGGCTGCCATTCCCTGTCCCTACATACCACTGCGTAGGAGGATGTAGAGAAAAGTTGGAGTGAAGCTGAGCCTGGAAAGAGGGAAGGGTTAGGGAAAGGTGTTTTAAGGTTTGGCTTTATTTCTTGTTATCTTATTCTAATTTGATTGATAATAAATTAAACTAATTCTCCAAGTTGAGTCTGTTTGGGCCATGATGGTAATAGCTGAGTGATTTCTCTTTGTCCTTATCTAGACCTGTGAGATTCCTCTTTTATTTTCTCCCCTGTCCTGATGAAAAAGGGAGTGATGGAGAGCCTTTAGTGGGTACCTGGCATGCAGCCAGGGTCAACCCACCACAGATGTAGTTCAATGTTACTCCACTACTGAAACCAGTATCAAAAATTCATGTAGCTTTTATGGACTCTAGTAAGTTGTTTCAGTCTCTCACTTTCTGATCCAATTATTCAATATGTAAATATCTACAGCTAATGAACTTAAAGTACAAATTATGCAGCCTGCAGGCTCTGTATTTTCATGAGCAGCATAACATATTATTATTAGCAAGTGCAGTTTGTTATTTAATGTTTTAAGCACTGCATCTAGCTGCATCCACAAATCATGGACAGGGACATCAACATGACATAAACTATGCCTGCAAAAAGGGAACCAGACTGAAATTCAAACCGTACCACAAGCATTATAAATGGAAGTGCTTCCAGCTATTTAATTTTAAACATTGGGCTGTTCATTTCATCTAATTCAGCCAGAGCAAGTGGAAATCAGGCTGGTCTTATTATCTAATGCACGTGGCAAAAGGAGTCTCTTTTCAGCAACGTTTTACAGAAAAATGTATTGGTAGAAGCAGAACAATGTCCTTTCCCAGGGAGTGTTCTGTACCAAAAAATCATGGTCACTAAACAGTGGAGAAGTTTCCAGCTGCCTGAACTTCTGAGGAAAAAAGTTTTAGATTTCAGATGTTATGTCCGCTGTACAGCACAGTGGCAATTTAGAAGAAAAATTTGGGGAGATAAATGAAAGTCTGGATAGATAGGGTCTGAATTCAAATTTCAGAATGCAGTTCTTAAAGATAATTTTCTTGATTATCGGAGGGAGCCCATAAATGAATGTTTCTGAGTTGACAAGTTCCAACCTTTAACAAGGCCTTGTAAAACTAGTACACTAAGCAAATGTTGCTGAAAACTTGATCCACTTTTTAAAAAAAATATGTTTTTTTCAAGGAGGAAGGAGGTAACACAGAAAATACATAGATAACCAAATAGGAATTTGAAAGTCCCTGACATACTTCTTTCAGGAACAGGTAAAATTTCCTGTCAAAGAATTTACTGTCATCAACACCCACAAATCAGAACGTAAAAAAATTTTTGAAGGAAAAAAACAGATGGGCAATGGATAAAGAAAAATTTATCATGGTCATATATGAGATGTCCCCTATATGTCAAAAGTCACCTTTCCCTTTACAATAACTGGTCTTAAACTGCAGTTATTTTTGAGGTGTTGTTTCACCTGCCAGCAGCACCAGGAATAAGCACAATGCCCAAGGCTACAATCACTTAATGCATAGTGAGAGTTTGCATTGCCCAAAGGTGACATGACTGGTTTTCTGCAACACTCCCTTGAAGTAATGGCTTAATAAGCAAAAATCTAAAGTTGTCTCTAGGGAACAGAAAGACAGAGTATATAGAAATCCGGCAGCAGTCTTTGTGTTCCCATTTTATGTTAATGATTTTGGTGTTGAGCTTGTTTAGAGAAGACAGCACAGTATTTACAGTGTTATGCATCTAAACCAAATAGTAATGATTGGTCTCAGGGACATTTACATCTTCCCCTAAAGCCTGAGGTGGTGGGGGGCTGCTCCGCTGAAAGTAGTGCCAAGAGGGAAGCATGAACCTGGAAGGGACAGTTCCCTTTCTCACTGCTCTTGGCACAAGGACTCCAGGCCCTCTCATTTTCTGATTTTATTTGTTATGCAGGGTTGAGTCAGTGATGGAGCAAGTGGAGCACTGGTGCCCTGTGCCTTGGATTACCTGTATTTCAGTTGTGGCAACAGAACAAAATAGAGCTGGTCAACTACATCAGGGCTCAACTTTCTTGAAAAAGACCTTTCAGTTTATGGGTCTCTGGGCCCAAATGAAATTCAGAATTATCCACCACATATTTACGTATTTGTTTCTTGCTGCTTGAGTGGTAATGAAGTGGTGTTGTAAATGAGGTTTAAAAAAGCCTGACCCGAGGGAAAAATGCTTCTGAGATAGCCATGCTAACTGAAACTTCTGTCAGCCAGTTAGTCAAGTCCTCCTGTTTAAAGTCTTACCTGGTTTACAAAACTCTCTTCTGTGCACAAATTATCTTTTATTTTGTTTTCTGAAACCTCTTAAAAGAATCTGTAGAAGTATATTTTAGACAAAACAGTGTGAAAACCCTTTTGTTTCATCTTGGAGGTCTTCATGGTAACTCTACTTACTACTTTTCTTAGGTGCAGCTTGTTTTTCAAAATAGACTCAAACAGACCTTTCCATTTATAACAAGATTGACTCCCCTTTCTTAAAATATAAGAACTTTGTGCTAAATCTTTTTGTCTAAAAGCCATCTCTTGCACCTTTCTAAAATCCAAAATTTTCCATAAAGAATAAAGCCTCCACAGTGAAAACGTAGATGGGAGAAGAACAAAATGGAGACGTACATCTGGAAACCACGACTCTATACTTTGCCTTGCAATATGCAAAATTCCTGTTCTTCTCCTCAAGAAATTTGTCTTTTCATATTTAGACTTCTCTGTCTTTTTATGCCTTATAAGTTAATAATCTATTCTGTGGCTTCATTTTCTGGGGAATCTGGAGAAGCTCCAGAGTGCTGACGGGAAGGCTTGTCTGAAGGTCAACTGTCACCAATGCTAGATCAGGATGGCCATGGCTTTTTTCTATGGAATTCTATAGATTTTCTATAGATTACAGCCTGGCCCTTCCTCACCAGAGTTCTTGAAGTTGTACAGTGAGTGCTATTGTTATTGGAAACAGTGACTTTCTGAGACAAGATTGGATGAAACAATTGTCCTGAAACAGCAGTTGAGAGGATAGAAGCTGTGATTTTTAGAACATTCCCGGTCAATGTTCTTGTGCAAATTTATGAATTTTATCATTAGCTTCAGAAATTCACAGGAGAGAAGAATTCAAGTAATGAAATACAGAAAGTACTGACCAAATTCAAGAGGCCTTTTAAAGTACAGAGGACACTGATGGGAGGCTTTGTTATTTAAAGATCTACATTTCCCTATGTCTTCTCTTTGGGAAGAATGAATAGGGTGGGATGTGGATGGCAGCCAAGGCCTTGTACAATGTTCTGAATCAAATGCTGCCACTGTGATATGTCCCAGACAGCTGAGCAGTGCACTAGGGGTACCCATAAAGGTGCAGGTGTAGGAAGCAATGTGTCTCTGCGACTGCAGAAGTTGATGTGGGTGGTGAATAAGGTAACAGGAATCCAGGGAAAATAAGGTAGTTGTACTGCAGAGCCCCAAGAAGAAAAAAAAACAAACATATTGACTGTAGCTGTTGACAGTGTACATAATCTGACTAGGTAGGAACAAGCCCTTAATATGCATCAGTTCATCTCATTCTGAGGAAAATAGAACAAATGAATTATACCTTGAAGGTGTCTGTTCCTCTCCATTGCAGATATCTAAACTTAGTTGCCCTGAATCACACCTGTGGTGTCTGCTCCTTGGGAGTAAGCCTTCAGGGAACTTCTCAGGATCAGTGAGCTTAGAGACATGGTAGTTCCAGTGTTTTGATCCAAATGTAGTGGCCTGCCAGTATCCAGCAAGGGAAACTGGGTCAGATGCTTGTCTCACACCACATCTATAAGCTACTCAAGATGAGCCTTTTTGTTTGCCCTCTCTCCAGGTGTTACCTATAGAGTTATATCAATAGATCTGTGGATTGCAAGATCATCCCAGGTACTGGTGTAATGTAAAGTATCCAACTAATGGAATTGTGTGACAACTGAAAATTTCCATTCTAAAACCCCCAAGCTATGGAATGGATTAATGTTTCGGCAGTTTTTCCAGTATTTGACATTTTTGTTCTTTGATGTTTTGACTGGGAATGGATGACTGCTTGCCATGCTGATTTACATTTCCATCTTGGGCTGGTTTTTTTTGTCTGTCTTATGAAAGGAAGCACAATTCATGTCTCCTATATGTATAATTCCATGTAATAATTCCAGCCAAAAGGCACAAAACAAAAATGATTTGGGAAACGTGAGCACATTAGAGTTTTGGGAAAAGGGGGAATTTAGAATGATGATGAGAAAGCATAAGAGGACACCAGAATCAAAATGTGGAGGCATATCCACGTTAAATCATGGCAGATATGTAAGAAACCCCCCCTTCTCATTGTATAACTCCCAAGATAAAAATGTGAGTGTAAAATCTCTTTGGAAATACAACACAAGTCCTTAACATCTTGAAACAATTGTTTTGTATTTATGGAGAATATCTTAACAGAATGCAGCAAAGGCAAAAGGCAAGGAATTAATAATCTCTAGTATAGCTTAGCAAAGACTTTTAGCTGAGGAAAGGAAAACATTTGGAACATGTGAAAATATTTCATTTAAACAGATTCAGTGTGGGCACAGAGTTTGTGGTGACTGGGAATGGGGCTGTGAGCTTCATCCCTGGTGGGCTACAACTGTGTAGGACAGGTGACCAGTACTGGAGGCAATGAAACACGGAGTGCTAAGGTGTACTGACTGATGACAAAAGGGTTGAGAGGTGTAATGTGTGTAAGATGAAGGGTATAAAAGGTTGTACTGGAAAACAATAAAGTGCTGATGCTTGAAGCCTTCTACAGTGTCAGTTGTACCTCCTCTGTCAGTTCAGTATTAAATACCTGATATTAAAATGCCGTGCTGGTTGTTAAAAAGGCTATCTTTACAAAAGAGAAAACAGATATAATCCAGTGAAATACCAAAACATGCTATTTTGTATGGACTGTTTTTTAAAATAAAGTGAAAATTTTCACTTTTCCTGACAAATTTTTAGAAACCTTGTCCAATTTGCTCCATTTTCATAAAATTTATTCAGTTTGGTGTTGGAGCAAAATACTTTTCTCTCTTAAATGGCATCACAGGTAATCACTGGAATGTTCATACAGGACTAACCATGCCTTGCTAGCAAAAGCTTTTATATGCTATCTTCTTAATTCATTTCATAGATTACTTGTAGTGCACAAAGGATATTTTCCATTAGACAATATGTCACATAAAAGAAAACCTCATTTCCTAAACTCATGACTAGATGCTTGATGCAGAAACCATCCAACAGAAGCCTTTGCAATTGGGGTGTCTGGTCTGGCATTTTATTTCCTGTGACTACAGAAAGGTAAAATTAGATCAACAGCCTGGGATGTAGTGTTGGGCCACGATTTGGTTCAGGTCACATCAGGAGGTACATGAACATGAACGGATTACTTGCACTTACATTCCTTATCCTGTGTTCAGAGATTATCACAGTCAGTTCCTAAAACTCCTAAAACTAAAATGGGAATGTGAATATGTGTCAGGTTTTCTTGAACACCTAGAATTTGTATTTTCTAAACAGTGCACATGCACCTCTCTAAACACCTGACAGACATTGTAACTCTACAGCAAAGCACTGATCTCTTTCATTGTGTTACTCTTGAGTTCCTAGCCTCTTGTAGATTAAGTGTATGCCTCTAACAAAGGGAAGTTATGTTTCTGGTGCCCTTAACAGCTAAATTTTGATCTTGAAGCCTATAAAAACTGAAGATCTCAGAAAGCAATTTTAAGTAAAAATGATAACATATTAATTTTTTTTTATTATTTATTTTTTTGTAATAACATATTACAATTCCACAGTAAGTACAGCACTTACTGTTGAAACTCTGAAGGATATTGGATGTGTTTGAAGAAACTTATGCTTTCAATACCAGTTCTGCCTGAGTCCTCTGTGATTTTTATCAAACTGCTCTTTATTGATTATAGTATGGTGAAAGCAAAATATGTGTGTGTGTGTGTATGCAGACAAAGAGTTTAAGTAAAGGACCATTTCTGCCTTCTTGACAGGGTTTATTACAGTAATGTCCACATGAGAGCATAATATAGGGCTTCTCCTTTTATCCCAGGCTAAGCACTCTCAGCCACTCATATATTCCTTACAGCCCCACATGCCAAGTCCTAGCAATTCTTGTCTGCTGTTTGATAGGATCTGACCTAAAACTCCTTTGCTACAATTTAATCCAGTTATTTCTTGCCTGATTGAGAAGGAAAATGGAGTGCAGTTCATTCCCTTCCTACTCAAAACTATTAGTTACTTATTTTCAAAATGTTACTGTGGTCTCTGCTTAGCATTTTCTTTGGTGTTTTGAATTCCATCTGTGTTTTGAACAATCTTTTTCCCCTAGGTCAAGTTTCCCAAAACTCTTTATCATTCTTATTGTCCTGCTCTGATCTTTCTTTAATTAATCCATCTATTTCTTATTCAGGCTGTGCTTCACCCCCTGCTGAATAGCTATACAAAATAAAGAACTAAGGAATTTGAGTCCTGTATGCTCTTAATTTGACTTTTACTTCTTTTTTTTTTTAATCTTCCTGTATCTAAACCAGCCTGGCTTCTATTGCTGGCTTATCTTCTTGATTCTAACAGTGATATTTTGTGTGTTCATCTTTTCTGCATTTAACTCTCAGCCACTTCTCTATCTTCTGTGCTACAAGAATGTGTCAGACATTAGAGTGTAACATGAGAAGCCATTTACCTAAGCACAGAGCATGGTTTTCCCTCTCCCATTTTCCTTTGCTCTTCATCGTACATTTAAAATATTCAAATGTTAGATAAGTGCATCACTTTAGGCACTTGGTGACATTTCCAACATTAGACTTTCTCTTTTCTTGTCAGTGTTGCTGCCGCTGCACTTTCCACCAACGATGAACAGTGGTGATGATTGCTCAGTTGTTACCCAGAGCTCTTTCCTTATTAGTATTTTGATATTTTCCTGTTAACCTTTTATTAATTTTAAAGGGGAGTTAGCATCTGTGTTAGATGAGCTCTTCACTTAAAATCTGCCAGAAAAAAATATTTAAAAGCTTTCAGTTTTTTCCCATTTTGTGCTTAAATACCATCTGGACAAAGCAAGAGCCTCCACATTCTTGTTCCCTTGGTAGTTTGGGAAATCTAGTATATGTATATTTTATAGAAGGTTCCTCCAGTTCAAAAGTTAAGACTTCCTGTTACTTTTTCAAAGTGAAATTTAAAAAACAGAGATCTCTGATTTGTTGTGCTCCAGAGGCTGCCGTTGGTAGAGATCTGACATTGCAGCTGCCTCCATGGTACATCACTCACAGCCAGAGGGATGGGCAGCACCAGTTGCTTTCTGTGGTGGTGACAGCAACCTGGTAAGAGAAATGTGACTTTGACTGCTTAGGAGATAAGCAAGCAAGATGCAGATGGGATTCTGGAGGAGGAAACAAATATACCACTTAGAGAAGTATTTGTCAGTTCTGTTTCTGGGTATGTGTGTGTAAGACACAGAAAGGGGGAGGGGGAATTGCTTAGAAATATTGTGCTGCAGGAATTAGTTAATTTTTGTAATTTTGTAATCTTTCCTTTCTTGAAGATCAATGTGGCAATTGTGGACAGTAGGGCTATAACATTATTTTAGAAAAGAAAGCCACTAGCTGTGCTACTGTGATGACAACAGTTCAGTTCAAAGCTTTCAGTCCCTAGTACCAAGAACTAGGAGAGGTATGTGCCATATCATTTTAATACCATTTCTTCCCTGACCAATTTGCCACTCTGCTCTGACATTCAGAAGAGGTTATGCATGACAGTGTAGGTGTGTTTGTACAGCTCAAGTAATTATAGTTACTCTGTAAAGTTGCATCAAATGATGCAAAGTACATTTCTACACTATACTTCTTGGACATGCTGGTTATATTTTAAATATTTGTCGGGAACAACAGTCTGCAGTGTATGTGCAATTATAATACCCTAAGAGGTGGTTTGTTGAGATAGTGTTCTGCAATTTGCAAAATTTTTCCTATTGTCTAGTGATGTAACACTAATGGAATTTCCCCTCAGTTTTAAAATGTCTTTTGTAATATTCATTGAGTCAAAAACGCCGTGTTTTCAAGAAACTTCCTTCCAACAAAATAATTATTATCTAGAGAGCCATTGGTGTATGAGCCATACTGCTTCATGTTAAAAAATTATCTAGTGGAATGATGATTTTCCTGTCAGGAAATCTTTGTAGTAGAAGAAAATGTCTATAACAGTGCATCTACAAAGAGCTTGAAAAACTGGGATTATTAAGTGAAGTGAGATTGTAATTTTATTTCCATGTTACATTTCTATACTTTCCTGTAGAAAAACAGATTGCTGTAAGCACATTTGTTCCATAGGTACAATAGATGAGAATTTCAATTCTACTCCAAAATCTTGTACTGAATAAAAGGATCTGAATAGTACCACAGAGCTAAAAACTCTTTCATAATTTCTGTTTCACTTTTGGACTGTGAATTCTCTGCTGCAGCTCTGAGAGACACAGACCCCTTATAAAAAATAGGCAAAAAAAAGAAAATCTAGAAACATTTATCTGTTAATAGATAAAAAAGACCTTTATACTTTCCTAAGATGAACAAGCTGCCTTTTGTTAGCTGGGGGCTTCTTAAAGACAACAATATTTTTTATCTCTAGAGAAGGACAGTAATGTCTATTAAGCAACGAATCTTAATTACAGCAGTTTCCATGGTACAAAGGAATTTGGAAAGGAGGATTCTTTGCCAGTTTATGCATGGCCTTCATTTCACAGCATCATAAGGATCTCAAAATCCAAAATTTTTCTGCAAACAGTTTCAGGATTAGTACCACCACTTTGCAACATGTGCAATCAGATCAAAACTAATGTTATCTCCTGTGATAGTGATGTTGTCTTTCGAGAAAAAGAGAACTTGTTTCTGCATCTCCCGTCATTAAATCTGCATGTAGGAGCCTTAAACTAGGAGAGAAAAATCATCTCTGTGCTCTATCACACTTATCTGAACCATTAAGATACTGAGCTCCATCTGGTGCTGCTCGGCTCTTCTGTGTCATGCAGGAGGTGTTTTCATCCAGCCCCTTATGTCAGTAGGCACACTGGGAACAGCAATAATTGATCAATAGCAGAGCTCATGTTTAGGTGGCTGCCTTCACAATTCATTGTGCCATCTATGGCCATTGCTCTATCACAATGAATTAGAACAGTCTGAAGCAAATTCATAATTTGCCCTTGTCATACCTCGACCTTGCTTCCTTTAAAGCATGTCTGACAAATGAAGGGATTTGTACACAGACGCACAAGGATCCAGAGGTTTGCCTTCTTAGTTTAGAGGCATTATGTATTTCAATTTCACCTTGACTGCAGTTAGATTCTATTTTCTCTACTTAAGAAAGTGGGGTTTTTCTTCTGTTTCTGATGTGTGGGTTTTTAACATCAGATGATCTAGTTACATACAGAGGTCAAATTACTTCAAGCCTAGCTGAGCAGACAGGTGAAAAATCATGTACACCATCAATTATTAGAAATTTCCACTCTGCACTAAACTGTGAGATTTCTTTTCATGATCAATATGAAACTGTGGTTTGCTGAAGACAACACATTAAGATGGATTTGCCTTTATCTCTTGGAGTTTTGTATTTCATTTTTTGTGGGAAGTCTTACACAGTCTGAGCATGGTTTGGGATTGAAAAGAAGGTCAATCCATCTAATTATTTTAATATGAATGTGCACTGAATAGTGGTAATCAAGCCTATTCTCACCATCATGTTTTGCTTTGGAAAGAACTCCCCTTTTGTGTAGTAATGGTGGTGTATCTGAAGAGATGGCTGCTCTACCATATGCTTTGGCATATTTGAAAGACAACATTCCTTGTAAAATTTTGTCTGCATCCTTTTAGTGTATCAGATCTCTTAAGTACCTTAGTGAGACTACAGAATGCTCTTGCTCAGAAATTCACTTTGTCTGCCTAACTAAATAAATATAACAACTGTATAACAGTCTGTTTAAAGGGGAAGAAGAAATGGAAAATGTCTTGCTCATGTCTCTGCCTTTAAATGACGAAGGCAGGAAAGTTTTGCAGCTATGATTTGAACAACGTGAAATGAATTATTAGGTGATGGCTCCTCAAACTCTTTCCAGTTCTAATAATCCTTGCAGTAAGATAAGGAAGGCACAGAAAACTGAGATACTAGTCTAGTGAACAAGCGTTTGAGTCACCCAGACCAGCCGAGTTCATGGGTAACTGTAACTGGTAGAGTTGTGAGTGATTCACATTCTTCACATGCATCTTTCCCCTTCATTTAACTGGATCTTGTTTTTTCTTGGTGCCTTTTCTTCCCTGGAAAATGAGAAGCTGCATTAAGTCTGAGGAGGAGCAGTCAGAGTGCACTTCTGTGGCTTTCCTGCAGAGCAGAGGCACATGTGTGTCCTGCAGAGCCAGGAATGATGCAGAAACCCACCCAGGTGTTGTCAGTAGATGTGGTTATTCCAGTCATGCCAGCGTGGGACCAGCACCCGAGAAAACAAACTATGCTAACAAGCATTTGCATTACCCCACTGCTTCCCCTAGGCATGGGCTGACTCCTCTGCCTGTAATTACTCATCTGGTGGATATGTAGCTGGCTTGAAGAACTTGGGGCTTGTGTCATGTGGTCTGAACTGAACTGAACTGAACTAACTGGCAGTGACCTTAAGAGTCATCTCTTCCTCAGCTGTGCTCCTGTTGAGTTCATGTGTGTCTCCCTTTAGAAAGAATTTTGAGTTGCACCATCAAATACAGAGGTGTACTGAGAGCTGCAGGGCAGGTCAATGCATCCTGGAAAGTGTGGGTGTTGAAGAGACTTTAGAGCCCCAGACTGATAGTCTTATATGTATTTCTTGTCTTCCTTGACTGTATGAGCTGGGAAACAAGACTGAAGAGGGAGTTGAACAACCAAAGAGCCTGACACTGCTGGAGCATGGGCAGGTGCTCAGAACCTGGGCTGCTGCCAACACTGCTGCATCCACATGGAAGTTCAGCTGTGACCTTTCTGTCCAGAGACCCTCTGGTGCCCAGAGAGGTTGCAAGGTCTCCAGCCACAGAGATATTCCAGACCCCACAAACCACTCTAGTTGTCCCTGCTTAGAGCAGGAGATTTCACTAGGTGGCCTATATTATTCTATGATGCAATAAGCAGCTTATTCAGTTTTCTCTAGGTTATTTGTATGAAAAAGGTATCATAAGCCTGCCTGCATTTTTTGTGTGTTTGATTAATTATCATGTTTGTGAAATTAACTGTTGGGCAAAAAATGAATTGCCTTTTTCTTGACCAAAGCAATGTTTTTCCAATAAGCCTCTGAAAGCAAACATGAATATTTAGTGGACAATTCATTAGATGTAAGTATTTTCTACTTCAAAAAATTATTAATGAGAAATAAATGCATATTGGAAAAATATGGACTTTATATTTTACACTTGGGATAAATCACAAAGGAAGCTGCCTTATAAAATGTAGTTCAATTGTGTGATGTATTTTTAATGGCCGGAGATGTCAAAAGTAAAATAATGTACTTTAGAGGCCTTTATTCGGCCCATAGAAGAGTCAAAAAGATTTGCTGATGTCAACTATCACTGCATAAAGTATTAACTTTTTTAATCTAAAATTTGAGCCCATAACTTCCTTTCATGTAAAGAGACAATGTCAAATACTGTTTTCATAAGTAAAAATGCATTACTCTGCCCAGAGATTTTAGCTATCTGCATTTTTAAATCTGCAAATAACTATTTCACAAGTTTATAGTAATTTTCCAGTCCAGAGGAATTAAAAGATATTTGTCAGATAAAATCCATATTATTAGCTATTTTGTCACAGTGATCTTACCCAGATAGGTCTAGCCTGTTTTCATTCAGTATTTGCTGATGGAATTACCAAGAAATATGTTATCATTATCTCACAGTCATATCAACCTTTTCCATTAAGGTGGTCATGCTGCAGGTATTTCTAATTCTTTTCTCTCAGAAGTGCAGTCCAACTCAGAGGATATTGTTTCCATGGTTGATTTACTACATCTAAGTTACCTTACTGTAAGATCCATTCTGCGTATTCAGATGACATTTGTTGGAATTAAAGACTTCCTTCTGATGTAGTTTCTTATCTCAAAGGAATTTGTGTTTCTCTGCTGCAGATTGTAAGCTCATCATTGCACAGTAAGTTTGAGCAGTGAGATAGTATTTGCATTTTACTTCTACTCAAGTAACCTACCCTGTTCTTGAAGCTGTCCTCCCACTCACGTATTTCTGTCTACCCAGAAGGACATTGCAAACATTCCCCCCCTGTTCTGTTCCAGAACTGAGATCCTGTGAAATGCTGCCAGAAATTGAACACTGTAACAATGACACCTGCTCTGAGGTGGATTAAATGACACATTGCCTGAATGCTGGCAGGAAGCAGCCACCTGCCTGCATTACTAACTCTACTGGAGCAGACCCTCTGCAAGTACTTTGCAAAGTAAAAAAAAAGCTTTACTTCCTCATCACATCTTGAGATTTCACACAAAAATCATTCTAAATTGTGATCATGTGCCTGTCTCCTTCCATCAAGTTATTCTACATTTCACATGTCAGCGTCCTCAGGTCAAAATTGCTTTTATCAACGGCTTCCTATTTTTTACATAGGACTATCTTCTTTTATTCTTATTTTCATCCTTGCTGCTTTTGCCCTACAGTTTCTTGCAAGTCAAAGGCTTCTTAATATCCTAATTAAAATGTGAACAATATATTTCCCTTTTTCACTAAACCCGTGCTTTGATTGGAAGTACATGTGGGAAAGATATTGGCACTGTTATTCATTAGGTTCCTCAGAAGCCTGAACGTGGAACCTGATGTCTGTGCCTATGCAATATTTTCTCTGGAACCGGACATATATTGACAGTATCTAAATAATTGCCCAGTGGTAATGTATGCACTGGAAAAGTATTGGCAGAATACACCCTCTGTTTCTCCAGCTCTGTGGAATTACCCATGTGAATTTGCATTCACTTTGGTTTTGCAGAGGAAGAACAGTTTAATCAACTAAAATTTGCTGGGTTTTGTTTTTTCTACTTCATTCACTCCACATGGCAAATCAATCTGTGCCGTTAAGCAATTCTCAAAAACACTGGAACATGTAGTAGTTACTATTTACTACTCTGCACTCAGACATCGTACAGAGCTAGATTACAGAGAGAATTGTTACTAGAGGAAGTATGTTGGTTTTGTCTCCTTTTCTGTTTTTTCCCTGCATTATGGTCTTACCAGAAATTGGCTAGATTTGCCAAAATGTAAGCGTTTCTGTTCTGCCTTTTTAACTTGCCTTCCTAAAGTAGGTGATATTAATTCTGGTTGCTGACTCTGTTTCAGAATCTTACTTATCTCATTTTACTTTTATGAAGAAGTGTTTTAAAGGCGAAGAGAGACTCAGCCTTGAGAAATTTTTTCTTAAATGTTGATAGGGAAAACACCTTAGTGGTAAATCCTGACCTTTTTTTCCCCCCTATTGTTTTGCATACATGAATGAAAACCTGCCTAGTAGCCTCAAGGCAAATAAACAATGGCACCATTCAATTGGAGATGCTGTAATTTTATCCTTCTTCAAGGTTATATGCTGTGATTAGGTTTTCTCAACTTCCTTAACTTTTAGACTCAAGAAAGGTGAGTACCTCCAGCTGCTTTTGTCTTAAAATGACTTGACAATATCATCGATAATGAACTAAAATTAACAAGAGGAGGAGAATGTTCAAGAGGATATTTGACAAAAGATGCTAATCTTTAGCCTTGATCCTGGAAGGCAGCCTGCAAATACAGCAAAATATGGGCTTTTCAAGAGACATTCCATGTCAGCATAACTCTGCTTCTATTCAGACTAGCAACGACAAGTTCAGAATGAGCAGAGTCAGGTCAACAGCGAATACATATATATGTAAATCCTGCCATCGAAAGATTTTAGAATGCTTGCAGGAATATCTGAGAGTTAGTGGCCAGCACCTAACCAGCAGTTAGCACTGCCCTGTGACTGCTTTAGAAGGAGAACAACAACCTGACCTTTACAAGCTTTCCTCGACCTCGCTGATGACTGTAACTCACCACAGCGGGTGTTTCTACTTTTGGAGTTACATAAATGGCCCGTGCTTTAGTCTCTTTCACTCCTTACATACTGATACTGGAGAATAAAATGTGGCTTTCTTTCTAAAGGTGTTTGCGGTTGATTGGATTTCTTTGGGAAATAGCAATGTCTTTATAAACTTGATGGTAAAATAGAAAGTTAGCCTTGCCAGAAGGGCATGTCTATAATATGTGGACCCATGGTACTGCCTGTGTTCTAGGACTGGCAGCAATGATTGGGTACTAAAGATGTTTGTCAGTGAAGCCAAAATGTGTATTGACTGTCTATAACCCAGACCGGTGATCTGAATTCTACTATACAAACCTATTTTGAAGATCAGGTCAATTAAATTAAATGAACATTGCTACCACTTCTCAATGAGAATAACAATGAAATACAGCTCTTGTAATAAATAAGGGTGTTTTTAAAGGAAAACAAGTCTAGAAAGTGGTTGTTTCAAGCCAATATTTCTCTATGGAAGACAGCAGTTCTTCCACAGAAAATGTTCTTTTCTCCAGCCAGTTTCAGTCAGTGGGTTGCCCAAAGGCTGTGAAATCTCTGCCTGTAGAGATATTCAGTACTCAATGGGACAAGCTTCTGTCCGAGCAGGCTGATCTCAGCTGAGAATGTTTGTTAGTGACCAGAAGAAAATCAGGCTTTTTATGGATATTCCTCCTCAACAAATCAGTTCAAAACAAGCAATTTATTTGAACATTGGTGACCTAAAAATTGTTGCATGGTGATAACTACAGCCACTGGTGCTACAGGTCAGTTCCAAACATTTATTCCATTTCTGTGTTTGCTAAGTGTTTTACCTCAGTGGTCTGCCCCCTTAATTCCTCTGTTTTTCTTTCTTCATCATCTGGACATCACTTTATAGCAGATTGCTCATGTCAGTAGTTGTCTTATTTAAGTTTCCAGGGGGAGTAATGTTAAATTGATTTTTGTTTGCATGTTCCCATAATGTGAAATTGAGTTTACTTCTCAAAATCATTTAATGAGCCAAGCCTTGAAAGTCGATTACAACAGAAGAGTGTTCCTCTGTTCTCAGCTGAAACATTTATAAGATTAAGGATACAGAGTCTAAATTCTAATCTAACCAAGAGAGTTTAGGAGGTTCCATTCACTAAAGTATTTTTGTAATGAAGATGGTCTTCATGTTACCATTTTTCCAGATATTTTGGCTAGCTGTTTACTCCTTAGATGAGGTGAGTGTGACATCTCATTCAATTCGTCCTGCATCTGGGTTTGTTATTTCTAGCCTTGCTTTTCTCAGCCTTGCTTGGTGCTTTCCTTTATGAACACTAAAAATGAGCAAACCCAAGGGAAATGGATTTTTATATTAATAATTTAGCATTATTATTTCTCTTTTTTTCTGAATATAACAGAACTTGCCAAGTGTGTTTTGATTAGATTTTCTGTTGGTTAGATCTTCTGTTGGCAAAGCTGATTGTCATCTTGAAAACATTTTGATGTGCCAACATTGCAAGATACAGAGTAAAAAAATATCCTTTAAACATCTATATTGTGATAACTATTTGGAAGTTTTTCATGTTTCTATGTGAAAACATGTAACACATAAGAGACCAAATTTAGATTCTGCTCGCTTGTGAAACAGCATCTTCACAAGTCATGTTTGGCTCTCATATCTAGTATAGCTTAAACTACAATATGCTGGAAAATACCTATAAACTTCCTGTTTCACAGCCATCACTAAGTTTAGAAGCTGTCTTTAATAAATTTCCTCCATTTCTCAGTTTTTATTGGTGTGTCAGTTCTGTAGTTTCTTTCGGTATGTTGGGCTTCTTAGATGGCTCTTTAGAGTTTTGGTGGCTTTTGTTCTGATTTTTTTTTTAGTCCAAGCTGTTTATGACAAAATTCCCAATCCACTGCTGACTTAACCTCACCTTTGAGAGAGCAGTTTGCAGGAGATTTTTAGAGTGGCAGAATTTAGTTTTGGTTTTGTGGTACCTCCTTGCTAAATTCTCATGGGAAAATAAAAGCTAATTTGTGAAATGTACCTATAAAGAAAAACATAATTAAAGCCTGATTTAGAATCCATGAAAGTCAGGGAAAGAGTGCAAGTGAATTCATTGTCTCTGAAGCAACTCTCTTGGGGGCATTTTGTTGCTGTTGTATCATTTTGTATTGAAATATTTTTCAAAAATTCTTCAGCAAAGAGGAAAGACTTTTTTTTCTGCAGATTTTAGCACCAAGAAGTCACTCATTCCCTTATATGTTAAATCCACATTTGCACCCCAGTAATTCTTTCAGTACAAATATTTCTCTGTGTCCATTAAGGTCTAATAGTATATTTGTTTATATGTTAACTCTATAGTGATTGGGTTGGGATTTTGGGTTGGGGAGGGGGTCTTTTGATTTTGTTTTGTTGTTTGTTTGTTTGTTTGTTTTTGATGTGCTAAAGAAAATAATATATGTGTTTCTTAAATGTTGGAGTTTTCATTCCTATCATGTCACAAACTAGTAATAGTTTTTTAGCTACTCTAAGGACATGGACATGCAAATTCAATAATTTCAGCATCTGTCAGGATAGTGGAGGGAGAGTGTAAAAAGTATAAATGTCAGCCTCCCACCCATATAGTCACAGTAGCTTCCAGTTAAACAATACTAGATTTAAGAACTCCTTCTAACTTGTGTTAACCAAGAATTTATGTGACAAACATTGAATATAAGACAACATCTAAAAAACTAAGAAATCATCCCCAAAGCTAAGTAACAATTTTCTTGCCTGATTTTCTGTTATTATATTTTCCTTTTCTCATACTAAGTACACCTTTACCTATTTCTTGGAATGCCATCCGCTTGATTGTCTAAAACAGTACTGTATGTAACTTCATGAAAATCTAATTAATATTCATTAGAATTTGAACGTTTCATCTTCCAGTATTATCATGTGGCTCTCTGTGTTCTCACATCAGCTTCAGCCAAATCTGCTGTAGCTTTCTTGTAGAACACTGTGTCTCCTCCTGAGTGCAAACAGAGCTAAATTCCTCCTCTTCTCCTCTTTGCTGCACATCCTCCGGTCTTTGCCAGACAGCTTTCTGTTAGTCCCATAAATAACTGAGGTGCATGCCCTGCAGAAAGCTCTCTTCATGCTGTGTACACTCAGCTAACCCATAGATGCATCTGTCTGCCCTCCATGCCCTCTTTTCCGTGTAAAGGAGGCACACATGCACACGAGAAGGGAGTGCTTCTCCCTTCACACCATGGCTTTCAGGACAGCAGAAGAAAAATGCGTTGACAAAATGCTGATACAACATTTCAAGAAGAATAAGGGTTTGGGAAGGGTGACACATCACATTGACCGCTGACTATGGTTTCTTTCTTTTTACTTGAAAAAGTAAGCTCTGGTGGCTGTTTTGTTTCTATTTTGCAGTCATCCCTAACAAACAGTGACATCATCTTTGTGAAACTGCATGCCCCGTGGGAGGTCCTGGGCAAATACGCTGAACTAATGAATGTAAGAATGCCTTTCAGGTAGGTGTAGTTGTATTTTGTCTCAACCTCTGAAGCCACACTATACCGTAAAGTTAATGTGAGAATAACACCAAAATGCCCATAGAAAAGCTTTTCTATGAGATACCACACACCTTTAGAAAATATAAATGGAGTTCCTTAGATACCACATGCGTTGCTGTTTCTGGTTAAAGCCTACAAATTCAGTGCAGTACTGGTTTGAGATTGAGATGGGCTGTAGCAGTGCAGCTGTTTTCATGGGGTATTCTGTCCTTAGGCCCTTTAACCCCTTCAATGCTGGAGCCCCCTGCATACTTGTGCGCTGCTGTTTTTTAAATGGACATTTCATTGAAATCAATGGGAGGTCAAGAAGATCCAGGTACGTAAGGCAGCACAGAAAGTGCATGTCTGTTTGACGTATCTGGTATGCACCTGTAAATGGCTTGTATAGTATGTAATCAGTATCCCATAAATAAGTATAAATAAGTACCTCATCTAACAGGAAAATGATTTAAGCTATAAGTGCTTTTATCTGTGGAGAAAATCAAGAACTTTTATTAAATGCTACTGATAACCAGATTAATTCCACATTGAAATTCAGGTTATTTTTATAATTGAGTAAATATTATTTGCATGTTGGGCTATGAAATTTTCTATGTAAAATATTGCTTTTACTTTGCTGGTTACCAGAACTTTTAAAGTAGCATAAAGACTTCCACTGCAACTGACCACAATCCATGAACTGAGAGGTCTTGATTCTTCTTTCAATTAGCAGGGTTTGCAATATAAAGCTCCATTGATTTTGATGTAATTACTCCTGAGCAAGGAAATAATCAGACCCAGAATATGCAACTAGTGAGCTGGTGCCTTTGTAAGATTCCTTTTGGTTTTTCTTACCTGGAGTATGAAAAATGCCTCTGGTATGAGACACCCTGTAGCAGTAGAGAACTCATAAGGAAAAATGGATATGTATAAAGGACAAAATTACAGGCTTATTTTGTATTTATTTTGTTTTCATTTTCACAGCATATCTTTAACTGTTCTTCCTTATGCTTTTATTACTAAAGAGAAAGTTCTAAAAGCAATCACAAGTCATTGCAGGATAGCAGTATTCTTTTTTAAAAGTGTTCTAGCCATAGAAACAATGGATTAGGCCAAGAGTGTGCCTTCTTTGACTTCTGTGGCATTCCTTGAGACAGACCCACTCTGGCAGTAGAGTGAGGTCTCATGATTCAGAAATACACCGGGAACCCTGAATTAATTTGTCATGGAGCAGCCTGTTCTTCCTGATCACTCATCAGATAGCAAAGTAGGTGTCGTACAGATGATGAAAATACTGAGTTTTTCTTGACCTGCTTCAGGATCATGGCTTCATTCTTTCCACATCCATAGAGGGAAAATTCCTACGCCATTATTAAGAGGAAATCATGGTAATTCACTAGTAACTGCTGGGCAGGCTCTTCAATTTTATCTTAAAAACAGTACAGTTTACCATTTCAAAAAAATTTTACAAAATGTCCACAATTCTAGATGATGTGTTTCCAGATGCCTTTGTGTAAGCCCTTGTTTTAAGAGCTGCTGATTGCTTATTGCTCCTGATTATTGGGGCTGGAATTGTGCAAGGTCCATGCATCACTGAATAAAATCCTTGTTGTTTCAAAGCAGGAGTGAAAAAGTGGTGGATACCTCTGAATATTGGAAGCAAAATCAAGAAGTGGATGGCATCTTCAGAAACACTTAGCTTTGACCTTTCTCTGCTCCTATTGAGTAGAGCAAGGTAAATAACACTATCCAAAGAAGGCTGGCCAACATGAAATAGTTTAAAAAATTTTACTTCACCAGCACGATATGGACTCTGATAACAAAAATGCCCAAGAGTTCTGAAAATTAACCTGGAATACTAACCACATTTTATCATTTATAGAGCATTAGTGCTGTCTTATTTTAGAGGACTTGCTTCCAAGGCACTAACAGCATTGCTACACTACATCTGCTACAATATTTAGAACATGTGTGATGTAAGCCTTCATTTTCCGGAAGTGGTACAGTTCTTCATTACACAATGGAACCTTTCAGAATACACAGAAACCACCTTGATTTAGCAGTGACCTTCAGTAGATGACAAAGTCAGCCTCTGGAGGCGGAAATCAGAGTTTGGTCAGTCACCCAAATCTTCCAGTAAGGACTAGGAGTCCCACATCCACACTCAAGAACCCTCAGATTTTCTTAACTCTCATGAAGATGCAATCTCTGTGCTGAAGGCAATGTGTCAAATCCTGACAGCTGTGCTATAATAGGCATCTATGAGAAGAACAAGAGCTGCCAGCAGGGGAGTGGCACAGGAGGCGGACTCCCTGTTCTGGATCTGCACATGATGGTTAGGGGCTGCTCTGCACTGCAGGGCTGGTCAGGAGGCAGGCTGGGAGTGGGTTCAGCATGTGTCTGCTCGTGTCTCGTCTGCTCACTTGCTCATCATCTGCTCTCACACATGGCTTATCACACTGACAACAGAAACCAGCCTGTATGAGGGGCAGAGGGAGTGGCTGCACACTTGGCGGGGTGCTGAGCACATGTGCACATGCTTGTGTAGCCTATATTCTGTTTGAAGGGATGTTATCCCAACAGCAATCACCGACCCCGCTTGGTACTGCATGTGTTACAGCATATTGCAGCTTAAGGTACAGCTTTCCTGGCCTTTCTAAGTGATTTCCCCTTGTGTTTCATCAAATGCAGCTTTAATAACTCACTAGCAGATGTCAGATAATTTATCTGTATTTGTGTCAGTTGTATAGAATTCCTGCAACATTTTATAGAAACGTCTTCGGATCCCCATCTTTCACACATGACAAATAGCAGAAAAGGAGGAGCCAATGGGAAAATTATGACCTTCTGGCAATTCAAATGCCACCAGTGTCTGTGTGGCTTCCTGTGACAGTTCTGTTAATCTCTCTTTTAGTCTCTTCCTCCACCTCTTACAGGCTTCTGTCTTCAATCTCCTTTCCTTCCTTGCTAGTTCATACTGTAACTGACGATGGGTTTTCTTCTCGACTGGCTTCATTTTTGCTGTTCTTCCAGGAGAAAAATCTATTACCTGCATCGCCGATACAAGTTCATGAATAGGTGAGTACAATTCTCATGCCAGTCCAGGTTATGCTCATTTGGACCCAATAACAAAAAGAATGGTTAAAGTCAAGCTGGAAGGGAAAGTTTATCAGTTGTGTTCGTAGAAATGATGAAGGGAGTGGTTACATACTAGGACACCTGCAAAAAACCCCGAACAGAAGTTGCATTTTTAAGGCATCTGCATTGTGAAAGAAGCAATTAATTTTATCAGCTTCGCCTTTTTTTAGGAATAAGAAAATATTTTTCAACTGATGGAGTCTTTAAAGAAATAGAAGTACGTTAGTGCAAACGCTGTATCTCTTTCTTTCCATGTAGCTCATTAGGGAATTTCTTGGGGTTGGGGTACCACAGTTACAGGGTTTTTTCATTTTCATGAACCTTGCTTCCTTGTAAAAATGATGGCATTATTTATTGCTTCCTCTGTGGGGATGCTTAGTACTTTGTTGGTAGATAGGAAGCCAGTGAACCAAGCTTGAGAGATGTGTATTTTCCAAGAATCTTTGAAGTGCTTTCACTCAATTATTAAATACCTATAAGGTTATGCTTGATGTCCAGTTTATGTCTGACTTGATGAAATGAAACTCTTGCCCTGCAGCAGTTTGCATTTTCTTTTTGATACCTTGGAAAATTTATTGAAAATACCTCCAAAATGCCTAAAAAAAGGCTTGGTAAAAAACAGATCATTTATACACTTACAATTATCTCTCTCACTTTATGTGGCATTTAATGCCATAGTACTGTTGATGCAGTTTCCAAAGGCATTTAATCCCTGATCTATTGTTTTACTGAGGTCAGTGGAAATATTCCCAAGAACCTGTAAGAGAGAAAAATTAAATTTGAAAAATCTGCATCTTGGGGTAAACAGCCATACCATTATGCACACAATGTCAACACATTTACATCCATGGGATGATCATTCTGTACTATGAGCATATTAAAAAGCATTTTGTCTATTAAGTTATGTCACATTGTGCTGGTAACTTGACAGCACCAGCATTGACATCACATTATAGAATTTGCATTTTCATATTACTAAGCACCAAATGAGCACTTTGTGGAGTTGAGATATTTTATCCCTTTTTGGCACAGAGTAACAAATGCACACAAATCTTCTAAAACTTGTTGATGCTGGCCCACTTTCCATTCCCACCTTACAATAGATACTATAGCAGTTGTAGGCTTTGGATTTGGTCTTGACTTTAAAGAAAATATGGCTGCTTTGACTAAAGCAATAGGAAGGAGAAGGTGAAGGTTCCATCATTTCTATGTGTTATATGAACATCCTGCCAGCTGGATGCAGCTCTGTTCACCACCACTCTCTGGCCCTGGCCATCCAGCCAGTTCCTAACCCAGCAAAGAATGCTCCTGTCCAAGCCACGGGCTGCCAGCTTTTCCAGGAGTATGCTGTGGGAGACAGTGTCAAAGGCCTTGCTGAAGTACAAATAGACAACATCCACAGCCCTTCCTGCATCCACCAGGTGGGTCACCTGGTCGTAAAAGGAGATCAGGTTGGTCAAACACGACCTACCCCTCCTAAACCCGTGCTGGCTGGGTCTGATACCTTGGCTGTCCTGTAAGTGCTGCGTGATGACACTCAGTATAAGCTGTTCCATTACCTTACCAGGTACTGAGGTCAGCCTAACCGGCCTATAATTACCAGGGTCCTCCTTACCACCCTTTTTGTGAATGGGAGTCACATTGGCCAGCTTCCAGTCATCTGGAACCTCACCAGTGAGCCAAGACTGTTGGTAAATGATGGAGAGCGTCTTTGCAAGCTCAACTGCCAGCTCCCTCATCACCCTGGGATGGATCCCATCTGGGCCCATAGATTTATAAATATCCAAGTGGCTCAGCAGTTCTCTGACTGCCTCCTCCTGGACAACAGGGGGACCATTCTGCTCCCTGACACCATCTACTATCTTTATTTTCACTTACGTGAAACTTAAGATGTATGGCTTCAATAAAGGTATATATTTCCACTACTCCTAGTTCAGTGTAGATTACAAGTATCTGAAGCCTTTGTCTCTTTTTGAGTTAATACAAACATTATGTTGACATCTGGGCAAAATTTATTTTAGAGAGGAGTTTCATCACAAGGCAAAGCCCAGAGCAGGTCTCTTGCAACTTGTGAACCTGACTTGAATCCTCTCTCTGAAAAATTCTAGCGATTTCAAAACTTCAAATTACAAAACTACCCTACTTGAAGGGAATGGAGGGGTATCAGACACCTTATAGCACCTGCATCATGGTTAAAAACTAAACTAATAAAATAGCTGGCACCACAATATGCATAAAGTTCTATGAAAGCTGACCCACTCATAAAAATGAGTCTCAATTCAAACCCTTTTTTTAAATTTGCCTAACTTTCCTTTGAAAAACAGTTCTATCCCTACCCCACTTTTTGGTGAGAAAACAGTTTCTTTTAAATTATTTGAGAAACTCTTTGTGTGAGTTAAACACAACATGTATCTTCAGAAAGAGGGTGCTGAGTAAAAACCAGACTTGGAGAGCAGGGGGAGGATTGAAGTTCGAGAGACTCTCTTTGAGGCACTGTGTGAAGCAGCTACCTTTATCACTCCATCACCCCACTGTTCCTGGGTAGGCCACACTGCTTTCCTAACACCGTTCCCCTATTCAGCTGAGTATGGGAAAAGTGGAGGCATGGATTAGCCTTGAAGAAATGATAAAAACAATCAGATTTTTAACACTGTCTGTGTTTGTTAGCACCGACACCACTTGTTCAGCTTTTTCTTTTTATGAGATGCTCCTGTAGAGTACAAAACCTGCACTACTGACAGACAGCACTGTTGGAATGAGTTGAAGGAAATTTTAAAATTTGGTCATTTTTCTTTTCTAAGGACATAGCTAGGGGGGCTTGCTTTCCCTGCAGAAGGCTGTACTGCATGTTCTGTGCTTTGCAGTGAGGTTTTGCAACCTTCTCAGACCCGTTTGCCAGCAGGCTGACTGAGCATGCCAGGTAATCTGAGCCTTGGGAATGGCAAACCACTCGAATTCTGGGTACACTTAGTGAGAAGCCAGCATGAATAATGCATTGCTGTTAAGTGGGGAAAGCACTCAGTCCCTTTGTGCTGCGCTTGTGTGGTGTGATAAACCTGCAGTAGGCACTATCTTAAATATGCACATTGACTTGCAGCATGAATGGGAAAGGATTGCAGATGGGCAGGGGTGTTAATAGCTTAGAGAATTCAAACGAGTTTAATTAACGAGAATGGAACAGGATATTTAGAAAAACCCTCTTCCTAATTCCTCCTCCCTTTTCCATACCGAGACACACCAGGCCTGTTGAAGGTACAGTAACACAGGGCTTACTGATTTTACAGAGAAAAACCAGAGGGCAAAAGACAGAGATTTCCCCGGCAGAGAACTTGCCTTCCCGTGGCATTTCTATCAGTGGCTACACAGACTAGCTCAAGGCTGTCAGGCTGGATGCTGCAGCTGGAGAGTTACAGTTGGTAAGGCCCTTTAGAGCCCTGGGATCTGACATCTCACCTGCATTCAGCACAGACATTTGCAAACTGCCTCCCTCTGTGCTCCAAACTGCTGGGTCAGTGCAAACACTGCCCATGGAGAGGTTATGATTAATTTAGTGTAAATCTTATGTTGAGTTTACACACATATTCCTGTTTTTCCAAACAGTCCTGGTGATAAATTTGCACGCATATGCAACATCCGACACCCCTTGCCCCATCATGCCATTCCAGGTTGGAATTGCACAAATGGGACCAAAACAAGTACAGCTGATTCATTTACAATTTTGAAATGTGCCCATGTTCAAAAATGAGCATTAGCTTCCTTATCTAAGATAAAAATACCTGGTGGAAGAAGGCTGATTACTCCATGAAAAACTGTATGGATTTTAAACGAAAATATGTAATGTTTTCCCATCACTCCCCCATATATTCAGCTGCCTGGATATGGGTGGTCCTTCCTCAAACTGACTGTGCAGAGGTGCCAGTGTTTGCTGATCTTAGAGTTCTTATGTTGGCTCTGTCAAAAAAACCCAAGAAAACCAAAACAACAACTACAAAAACCACCCCACACCAAACAAACAACCCCCCAAACATATTTCCAGTCCTTGAGCTTCTTTCAGAACTGAGCTTTAAGTTCAAAGAACGTAAATTCTCGTCCTTTAGCTCCACTTCTGGCAACATTCATCCAGTGACTGAAGTATGGGCACACTATAATTTGTAGTCCATGATTTTTGCAGGGATCAGTGGTTAGGACTTGGAGTAGGGCTCACTCTGCTAAACGTAGCTTTCTTAGGTGTTTTTCATTATAACTTTCTAGTCTGGATTTGAATTTGGTTTAGATTGTCTTCTCCAACGAGCTCTGATTCTTCCCTTCATTTCACTGTGTATCTTTGCATGAGTGCACCTGTAGTCAAATCTGCCCTTTCTCCAGCTCAATCACTGTTTGTTTTCACCTTCCAAATGTAAGAATCTGCATAGCAGTCACCTCTTAGCCTATACACCCAGAGATCTGGTTTCATGAAGGTTGTAGTGTTGCAAGAAACTACAGTTGAACGAAATGAACAAAGTAGCCTATTTTTTAATAGCATCAATTGCAAGGTAAGAATCCATACAGAGAGCAGTAACAGGATGTAACTTGCTGGGGTTAAGCTGCCAAAGATCTTTGTCACAATCTCCATTGTTCTAATGTTTAGAAGGCCAAAATATAATGTTGGATAAACGTGAATTTTAAACTAACTGAAAATCTGAGGAATAAAGGTTTAGAAACATGCCATGCCCTCACTGGGCTTAATAAGATTTATGGCAGCATGTACCATCAACATTGCTTTTCTGTTGAGACAAAACAAATGCTCCTCTACAGAAATCTGGTTATTAGTAATCAAGTTCAGCATATGTAATTTGGTCTGCCTCAAAAAAAGTCAAAAGACATTGCACCTTTCCTAGTTGTAAACTTTAAGTGTCCTGGTTTGACAACCTGTGCTTCATAATGTAGTGGAAAAACCCATTATCACAAATGCTCGTACTTATCATGTGCTGCAGGATCGAGAAACAGATAAGCAGGTTCCGAGGATGGTTACCCAGAAAGCCAATGAAACTGGATAAGGAAACACTGCCAGATCTGGAGGAGAATGACTGCTATACTGCTCCATTCAGCCAACAAAGGATCCATCAGTGAGTATTCTATCATATCTCAGTTGCAAGGTGAAAATTTTCCTTCCAGAATCACCTTGGAAAAAATTAATTTCTTCGTTCACGTCTTAAGGACTAGTGCCTTTATATTAGTCCTTTTTCACAAAAAAGGAGAGATAGCGAGTCTACATTTCTATTAATTAAAGGTCCAGCTCAAAGCTAAGGAAATCAATGGGAAAGTTCCTTTTAATTCACTGGAATTTCAATTACATCCTTGAAGGGGTCAAATGGCTATTTTCTCACAGGGTGGAGCTACTTTTCAAGCTTTTTCTGATGTTCAATTTGATCTTAACAAACCCCATCTCTACCAAGACAATCTGTGCTCATGTTCCCTTGAGCCTCCTCACCCCAAAATCGTGGATAGATCAGGGAGCTGCTGCAGCTGGAGATATGGCACAGGGCTGCATGGACACTTACTTGTTTTGAACCAGAATGGTCATTCCGGTGTTTAAATTCACCTACAGTATAATAACTATAAATTTTAAAATGGCTTTTTATAAATGGGGAGTCATGGTTTTGTAAATCCTGCTCTCAAACAAATCTTTGTGCTACCACGCTTGGACATGCCCTGCAATGGGTTTTCTTAATTCCCTCTGATTCTGGAAGTTTTAATTGCCTGACAAATAGAAGGAAGCAGGGCATCCCTGAAAAATACAAAAGGCTCCTTGTATTTCAGGTGAATATTTCTGAGTGAACCAGTTTAAATTAAGAAGTGATCTGGGGGGAAGACTGATCTGGGGAGAGGACAGAGGAAGGTGGAGAAGGGATTCTGCACTTTCATGATTTTCTATTTTACTTTGGCAGTTTTGAGGCTGTGGTGCCAAATTGGAAACAGCCACTACAACATTCTTCATCCCAAAGTGACCCTGTTTTAGGCATATGATATGGAAACACCCTGCTAACCATTAATAAAAATGTCCTTTTACATAAACAGTAGAGGCAGCTGCAGCGTTAAAAGTCAAGCAAAATGAAAGTTAGCAAGTCCTAATAATATAGCCATTTTCAAACAAAAAAAGTAAAGAAATGTGTGATACTATTCTCAGGGGAATACTGCAGACTCACATTGTTGCTGCTACTACAGCTGGTGATTTACTTTCTCTATGTTAAATGAGCTAACAACCTGCTATTACCTCAGCCAACAACAGGTTGGCTGTTGGCTCAGTGATTTACCTGAGAGTACAGAAGGTTTGGCATTTTCCTTGTGTTAAAGAATACACTGGTCACATAGAGATCACTTCTTCCAACTACATCTCTACTCTTAGTTTGTACTGCTTCCAGCAGAAGGCAATTTTAGATATGGTGAGTGCCAGGTGTCAAATATTTCAGTGTCTGTGGATCTCACAGTGCAAAGGCACACACAAATCTGTGCATGCATCCATCCTCCCTTCATACCTTTGTCACCAGACCACGAGTGTTCACATTTCAGTTTGTTTATCTTGCCACTAAAGCAGAAAATGGCCTTTTCCTGCCTTTTGCTTTCCCAAAAAAAGTAAACCCACTTTTTTTCAAATGTGTTTTCAAAGATTCAAGAGCTAACTTTACCCTTTAAGGGTTTGTACAACCTGCAAAATTATTAAAGAGAATGTATGAACAGGAATGCATTGGTAATTTTATCTTGGTTGAATTTGCACTGATTTGAGGCCTTTCTTTAGACAGCAGTTAGCTTTGTTGTGCTTTGCTATCCACAGAAAGACAGTCTGAAATTTCCAGTTCACAGTTTATTTAAGAAAGCTACAAATATAATTTCAAAGCAATTAACCTTCACTGACTCTTCATGTCTCTTACAGCATGAATGTAAGAGCAATATTTCCAGAATGACATTTTTGAAAGGGACTTTAGTTAAGGATCAACTCTGGAACTTTTCCTTCCAGAAGTACTCTCATTATCTTCATTGGGATTTTCTTTTTGAGTAAGGACAGCTCACACAAATAAGACTTCCAGGACCAAGTAAATGATTATAGCTGTTGTGGAAAAAATCACTGGCTTTATCTACTTATACATGAACTTCACAGGTAATAAAAAATATAATGTATTAATACTTATTTTTGTCTCACAAATGAGGTGACAAAAGGATCAAAACTTCCAGCGAAGAGTCTCATAAATAAAGTCTAAACCCTTACTGAGCCTGAAAACAAGCTGTATTGCTCTTATGAATATTCAAATTCTTGTGCATGTTGAAAATCTAACAAGGGCAGCAGAAACAGAACAGCTGAGAAAAATCTTCCACCTAAAAGCAACAAGGGTTAAAAAACTCACTAGAAAGCCTCTGCTTTATACAGTTTATAGCTCAGTAATGTCTGATAAATATTTATGTGTACCTAGTTTGAAATTGTCTTCAGCTCTGGCCCCTGTGAACTGAAATTTGAAGTGTGAGATTCTTCACAGACTGAGAAAACCTTTCTCCTTTGAATTCTTCACTGGATGCTGTAGAACATGTGATAGCTTTGATGGTTATTCTGTGAACATGGATTTACCACTCACATTCTGAAATAAGACAAACTGAAGCACAAAAATTTAGGGGGGAAGAAATGTCCATGAAGCATGGGAAGAAGGGGTAATGATTGAAAGGGGTAAGTCCTACACTGAGCTGCCTGATTCTCACCTGACAAGAACAATTCCTGTGACTTTTGAGATAAATTGAAACCTCCCTGACGTTGTCCTAATTTATGCCAATGTCTAACTGGGACGTTGTAACACAGATACAACCACCTGAGATATTTTCAACCTTTCAAGGCCTTCCACTCATGTCTGCCTCTTTTTGTTTCCTCTGCCAGAGGTCCCTGCCCCATTGATTATGGTGATGCTGCTCTTTCTGAGTCTACTCTACAGACAATTTCACAGTAAAAAACCACAGAGTATTTGAGTCAAGCAAATTTTAAAAACCCTATGATTTTTATGTTCAAAAATAAGTGAAGGATTGTTTTTTTAAATATTACCACAAGCAATTCTATCCCAAAATAATGATGTTGTTAGGGATGGTCGAGAACATCCAGAGGACTCATTTTGGCACTCCTTTTTCACCTTTGTTGAACTCTAGCTTCTCTTCTTCATTCATGTCTTTGTGAATAACTTTGGAAGACACTTAAGGACATGTTTTTGGCCCACTCTGGTCATGGTGAGTTCTTCCTCTGCTCTCCCCCTCCTGCCCTCAGATGCCTTTTACTGGCACAAGACTGGGCAGGGTGGAAGCTCTGCAGCTCATATTCTCACAGGTGTTTTAGGACTGCTTCAGCTATACTGGAGTAGGCAGAGTTCTTCATGGCAGGTATTGTACTGAGGTGTTTGCATCTGCTTCACAGACACATCTGGTTATTTCTTCTTGCCTGTGTGAGATCAAAAGCTGTAATAACACAATTGCTAAATTTGCAAATGAAGGCAAATGACTAAATTGTTTCTTTAAACAAGTGATTATTTCTTTGGTTTTTAGAGTTTGCATAATCCTTGATTTTTGCCTTTTTTGCATTCATGACTCTTGAAAATAGAAATGCTTAAATACAAATAAAACTATTAAACAAGTTCTTCAGAAAATACATTGAAATGGCTACCTCTAGTTTCAGTAGGAGACAGTTGTGATAACAGATGGGCATAATAACCTTGTATTACAGGGAAAATAGATTAAGGTGTTATCTGGTTCCATGTTGCAGGTTTCCCAGATAAGGTGGTTCAATTCACAGTTGAATCCTACAAGAATTCGTAGCTGAATCAGAATGAAAATTACTGTGCTGTTTTGATATCTGTGAAGTTATCTTCACAGTTCTTCAACATTTAGTGCTGTCTGGGAGGTGAGGTCCTGGATAGCCAGTCAGTAAAAGAAAACGAAATAAAGAGCAAAAATCTCTGTCCATTTCTGTTTTCCTCCTGCCTTTTAATTTGTTTCTGCTTCTATGAAAACAGCCTAATACAGAGTTCCAGCTTCAGCTGAAAACAACACTCTTCTACGTGCTTCAGAGTTTAGATTTTTTTAATATAACCTCTATGAGCATTAAGATTTACATGATGACAGTATTTCTTTCTACTCCAAATGCTTTCAATAATTATTATTTTACATGCTGATTACTTTCAACTGAACTTGATACAGGTGTAGAGATACGTCTTTATAGCCACAGAGCTTTCTGTATCTGAAAGATAAGCTGTCTTACATACCTTGTGAGCAATAGCAGCTTGAAATGGAATAGTGGCCCAAAATTTTTCCTATACAGAAAAGGCCAGTGGTGGCCTGTGGACACCATTTGTATTTGCTGTTTGGTACCAGCCCAGCAGTAAATCAGCATTCACGTGGTGGTCAGCCAATACACATAAATCAAATTATTTTTGGTAGGTACTGTAGGGCATGAGTAGGACTTTGGGAATATCAGGGAAATGGGAGGAAGCCAGAAGTACTGAGTATAGTAGTGAGTACATTGTAGACACAGAAATAGCCTGTGAGTATCTGGGGTGGTGTGGCAAGGGAGATGTGAGATAGTAGCTTCTAGAAAACCAGGTTGCATTACTTCTGGTGTTCTTGGAGCAACTTGTCTTACATATCTCTACTTTAGGATTTTGTTTTACTCTTGGCCTTTGAAGCAGAACATAAGGAACATTTGTACACATTGTATTGTATTGAAAATCCAGCTGAGAATTTTGATAATAAAGAGGGAGCAGATTAAATTCTCCAAGTCCAGAAGTTGGACTCCTCATTTCTCAAAATTACTGTGGAGATGCAAAGCCATATATTATTTCCCATGGGTAAAGATTCAATCTGAAAAAACAAATTTTTGTTTGGGTAAAATTACCTGAGGGGAAAACTGAGCAGTGAATCTCACACTGTGCAGAGTGTGTGAGGTGACGTGAATCCACACCAAGCTCCTGATTAAGATGATCTCATTTCAGGTCATATTTCTCTAGTGTGGTGTTCTACAGACTCATGTCTCTATGACACCTCTATGACCTTAACATTTCATTTATCAGTTTATTCAATTCTGCTGCTCTTCAAAAACACAGATGAGGAAACCAATATTGCCTCCTATCCACAGGGCTTCCTGGGTTTTTCGAAATTTATTCGAACTCACCACAATTCCATCTAACCTACTGAACACAGAACCTTCATTCATACTTAAATTGATAAGTGGCTTCTGAGAGCTAATTTTCTACTGTATTTTAGCTTCCAGGACCAAATGTAGTACATGATACTTTCAATTTCTAACATAGTATTCAGTAATAGTTTTCGGTAAGAATGGTCTACTACCAAGTAGATGTTTCCAACTGACACTTAATGGTAAAGCATAACAAAAAAACCCCCCTGGAACAGATGTGCAATTCTACTGCTGCACTTACAAAGTTATGCTTTTGCTAATTTTTGTGCAAGAATTTTGTAGTTTTCAGTGAATTATCTAAAAGTGATGCTTAACATAATGAATACTTAAATATCTATCTTTCTCCGGACTTTTCCACGTAATTCTTTGTTAGAGAATGAATACTGTTACTGACAGCATCTCACCTGGCTAATCATCTCCTAATCAAGTGTCTTTAATTCTCCTTGCACTTGCTTACATACTGTAGGTTTTTAGAGTGCTACAGAAAGTGATGGGACTAGGTATTTGCCTTAAACACGCTATTACATATTTCTGAGATGCCCTTGGTTTTTATTTTCATGCAGCTTCATAATACACAACAAAGATACTTTCTTCAATAATGCTACAAGAAGTAGAATTGTACACCATATCTTACAAAGAGTGAAATATGAAGAAGGGAAAAACAAAATTGGTAAGTACTGAGCAATGTGCTTTTAAATGTGTGTTTGAGAAAAGAAAGGAGAAGTCTGCCTGGCCTCATAACAGACTCCTTTCCTTCCTTTCTAACCACCTCGGGTTTGACTGCTTACATCTCACCCACTGGTGTTGTAGGGGCTTTGCCTGGAAGATGTGACCATCCCCCTGTAGTATCAGTCAGCTTCCACAGGCACATGTCACCACATGGGATTTTTCACCTCTGCAAGGGAAGAGGCTGATTTAAACGTGAAATACGAACAGGTTACAAGCAGTGGAGAAGCAGACAGACTTACGCAGGAAAACCTTTATTGTTTCATAAAAATGTGCTTGGAAGGATGGCAAGATTTGTGCTGCTCTATGTCTCAGGCTACAGGGCTTCTCCCTGGATACCTATCCCTCTCTAAGGGAGATGGAAGACTCTGTATCTCTGTTGGTGCTGTAAGTCAAAAGGGAGTTCACCATTGATGTCCTCAGTGCAAAGAACTCTGTGCATAACTGTGGCTCCATTTTAAATTAGTGAGTGAGGTGGAAATTCGGAGTGGCACACATGCAGGTCCCAGAGAGCAGGCAGTGACAGAAGAGGGATAAAACATGAAACAGTGGCCACCTTCTGCCAAGTCATACAGAGCACTTATTGCTTGAGTACCACACTGAGACAAATGTAGAGACAATCTCCATAAAACTCTCCAGTCTGTTTCTTTCCCTTGCTGTTTCAACCTCACCTTTCCTGAAGAGGAAGAGAAATATCCCAGAACTTCACTGCTTTCTTTCTTTTTTTCTTTCTTTCTTTCGTTCGTTCTTTCGTTCTTTCTTTTGTTCTTTCTTTTGTTCTTTCTTTCGTTCTTTCTTTCGTTCTTTCTTTCGTTCTTTCTGTCTTAGCTGCTGGGATGAGGGCAGCAATAGCCCTGAGCAGAGCTGATGTTGCACCTAGCCTGAACACCAGCAGTCCCTGCCCACCTCAAGATCCCAATCTCCCTCACATCAACTTGTGCTGTACCTAAAAGAACACAACCTTGCATTGATCCCTGGGCAGAGCAAAGCCCATTTCAGCTGTGCAAGTTTTACTTTTCTGACAGAGACACTGAAAGAAAGCATATTCTGCCAGGCAGATACTGATGCTACCACCGAAAGTGTTATTCATGTTGACTTAATACTTCTCATTGCTGTGTTCTTGCTGCTGTCTGTCCCCTGTGAATTAGGAAAGGAATAAAGAATCTATGCCTCTTGGTCAATAGAGTTCAAATACCTTCAAGTTCTTAGTGTGGATAATTTGTTTTGCATTGCCTGCCAACAGTTCAGTCCTGTTTTGGTGACTTTACGAGTGAAGAACATCTCAGCAAACATTATTTCTCAAGGCTCTCATTAAAGAGGGACAAGGCCTGAGGGAGTGGGTTGCATGGTTATTTTTTGTGCCACATAGGAACGATTTTGGTTCAGGTTCCTGTTTATTTTCTGGTCTTGTACTGCTGCAGCTTGTCTTGTTCCTTTCTGTCTGTCCAGCAACTTTCATAAAACATAAGCTGAACACATTTGAGGAAGGTTTTATGATATGGAAATTAAGAGTTTCTGTTGCTTTAGTGGTCTGCAATTCAAAAATGTCAAGACCTTCCTCAAAGTTTTAGCTCCCAAAATATGCAGCCTTTCATCTAAATGGTTTTGTTAGACCATATTTTATAAGGTCAAACTTTAAACCTGGTCTGAGGTCTGCAATTTCACCAAAGTTACATGAAAGATGGATTTGGCAAATGAATCTTTAAGCTTCTAACATAATAAATGATAGATTCTGATTAATATTTGAACAAGTCTTTCTTGGTATTATATCTTAGCTACCAAAATCTATAGAAGATCAATTTTTCTACATGAAACGTTTACTGTCACTTGGCTTCAATCTTCATTTAGCCAGTTTATGGGAATGTGTTTTGCTTTTTACTTAGCAATTGTTCTGCTCCTATTGGTAAATAATTGAATACTTTTGATTCTTAGGTCTGAATCGATTGCTCAGTAATGGCTCCTATGAAGCTGCATTTCCTCTTCATGAGGTATTTTGCTATTTGTTTTTTCTTTTTGAACAGACATTTCTCACAAAATGAGTTCTTAATTGTGTAATTATTTGTCCTCAATCTTATTAATGTCTGCCTCTTACATGCTTCCATTTAGCAATGGTTTTTTGCCTTGGGGAAAAATTAGGGGTATTTTCTTGCAAAAAGAGATGAGTAAAGAGAGTTGTTCTGAATCTATTCTGCAAGAACTGTTTGAGGTGATAGAGCAGTATGCTTTCAGAGAGGAAAACCATCATACCCTGGGGGGTTTTTTGAAATTCTCCAAAGATTTTCTTTGCATTTTTGGCTATGACTTGAATATAATTTATTATAAATTTCTTAGGAAGAATAATCTCAAATCTTAGAGACATCAGTTGATATTTTTTAAATGTCATATTTAGCTTTTGGAGCACAAGTATGGAGTTTGCATAAATTGTGTTATCCATACTGCTAATGAGAGAGATTTCTTAAATATTCTTTTTTGCTGCTGTTATTCATTAATGTCCAGATTTGTATTTTAGGGAAGTTACAGAAGTAAGAATTCAATAAAAACCCATGGAGCAGAAAACCACAGACACCTGCTCTATGAGTGCTGGGCTTCCTGGGGAGTGTGGTATAAATACCAGCCACTGGATCTTGTAAGGTAAGACTTACCTGCTTTTGTTATGTCACATTATAGATGCTTTCAGTACAGGTTATTTCACTTCTGACAAAACCAGGAGAAGCTCAGTTAATTCATGTGGTTTTAAAATACTGATCCTGAAGTCATGGGAAACCGTTTAGTTCATGGTGACACTACTTCCAAAGAAATATTTATAATGGAGTTTGTAGAAGGACCTGAAAGAGAAAGAAGTTTCCTTCCAGAGTTTCCTGTACAGACACTGTAATTTGTAATGAATTTGTTTACAGGCTATTTAAGAGAGAGAATAGGAAGAGAGAAATCTGTGGATATACTTGATTAGACATCTGTCCACAGGAGGAGTTCTTCCTCCTTGGAGCACGGCTTTGGTGGAAGATAGGCTCTCACCAACTGGATCTTCTTTTTCCAAAAAGCAACCACAGAATGAGCTCTGGATGAAGTTTCATGATGCTTACAAAGGGCACAGAGCAGAGCTTACAGTTGCTGAGTGTGCTACTGTGTTCAGCAACACTGGTGCTGGAAGTCTCCTCTGTACCACTGCCCTTTAACTCAGAGCAGCTGCATCACCACTGTCCAGATTTTTATTCATCTTGGAAGTAGTCTGCAAAGTCAAAAACACTGAGAAAGCTGAGATGTGGTTCCAAGTTCTTACAGTCATTTTAAATAATGTTTTCAAATAGTCTTGCATGGACTAATAGAGGATTACATATTTCTTACACATTAGAGAGAGACAGAGTCTTTACTGATTGTGTTGGCAGAACTATTATTGGACAGTAATGGGCTTTTTCTACTTGAAGAGAGGAATGTGGAGCTACAAGAGCCTATTAATAAAGTCTTCAGATGTATCAGGAGCACTGAAAATACAGTGGCCATCAAGAAAGGTCATCCACAACATGCAATTGGTCCGGCTTATTAATTTCCTCTTTTATAAGTCCTGTAACTAATAGAAAACTTTGCTCTTATTCATTCTCAAAATTGTTTCCAGATGAAAGATTTGTAGAGGGTAGCCCTGGAGACAGACAGTGTTACTGATTAGGCCATAGAAAACCTATCCATTTCATAAAACAGGGAGTTTCATTTCCATGGATAGAAAGTTAATGCAGAAATACAATAAAAGGTTCTACTGAGTCATGTAATTTTTTTATGCTTTACAAAATAATTTATTAAATCTCATAATAATCCCAAAAGTTTTTTATTTCCTTTTTAATATACGGGATAGAAATATGGAATTTTTTGTCAAATTAGACCATAGAAATTGCTGATTTATGGAGGAGCCAACAGTTATACTGAAGAGGTTTTTTGCTTTCAATTTCCCAGTACACAACAAGATATTATTGTCACAGTCCAAACAACTTATCTCTATAGCATTTTATAATCATTTGTCCATAGTGGCCAAGGCTGCTGTTCTTCATCACTTCTTGTTTGTGAAAGTGCTCTTGAGGAAATATCTGGTGTTTGGTTTAATTTGATGATCAGGCATCTGAAAGGTTTTTTTAAGTATGAAAATAAATGGTAACAGAATAAGCAATATTAGAGATATGATTATCCTAGACCTTGATAGCAGCCTTCTTGCATAGCCTGGGTTTAAAGTTTAAGATTTTTTAAGAAGCATCACTTTTTCATCAGATAGTTTTCAAATTCTATTAAAAAAAAAAAAAAGGGCAATCGCTGTAGGCTCCCTAGGTGAGGTCAGGAGTGTCCTGCTGTTGTTGAGAGTAAGTGTTTACCCAGAGAGGAGCAGGGGGAGCTGTGAGATTCCCTGAGCATTGGCTGCAGCCTGAGTCACAAGCCACCAAACTCAGCAGGTCCAAAGCTGCAGCCCCAGCCCAGCCTGCCATTTGCTGCCTGGAACACATCCACAGCTGTGATGAAGTCACTGAAGGAGGGTGACAAAAAAAGAGAAGGGGATGCCTTTTTCTTCTCACTTCACAGATGCTGGCTTACTCACATTTCCTCAGCTCCCGCTGAGTTTTCAGAGGATTTGAAGATTTGGGAGGAGCTGAGGAAATGTGAGTAATCCAGCATCCATGAATGAATCTTCCATGTCTACTGCTGCTCTCAGCAGTTCACTTGTCTGTTGAGCTGGAGACTTTTCCTTGCCGACCTGATGACACCAGCAAGACCTGCTGCTCATTTCACTTGGAAGCGTCTCAGCAGGCACACTTTAAAAAGAAGCTTCTTTCAGTGGCAGTTCTACAGCAGGAAAATCTTTTTTTCCCCCCATGACAAGAGGTATGTGGGATTGTGCTTGAAGGGTGTAGTGTTTTTATCTGTACAAAAGGAGGGGCTGGATGTCGATTCTTCCACAGACATCTGGCCAGAACTTATGCAGCTGGATGGCATTATGCTTTAGAAAGGCTAAGAATTAAACTAGATGTATATAGTACAATTATGTCATTAATAGATGTGCTATTTCTACCTTAAAGTCAAGTTACCACAACGGTAAGTGAAAATGTTCAATGTTATTTTTTCCTTAGATGTTAAAATGAGGTTTCCATCTCCTGTGCTGCCAATTTGGCAATTCCCAGATACCATTTAATCTCATCAGCTGGCTCTTATGGAGATACTAGTCACTAAAAATAAATGAGAAAAAGTCATTTGAGGCAAACTGCATGATTGTGCTTCCACTCTGCTTTGAAACCTGTGATGGCACGATGCCACAGACTTGGCATAATTTACAAAGCCACTCCTATTAGTCAACAGATGTGGTACCATGACTTTAATTATACATCTCTTGCAATTTAGTGCCCATAGATACTTTACAAGAATAATTTATGACCCTTAGAATTGATTATAATTGGAAAGAAACAGGACTCATTATATTTATATGCTCTAGGACCCTGTAAATCAACAGAAACACTTGCAGTGATTCCTGGGGACTTTGGATCACCTCCTTCACACTTCCGTGCATTGCTGCTTCCCTCTTGATTGTGCACAAATTGCTCCTGCTGCTGTTTGTGCATGTAATTCACAGGACAAAAATGCAGGGAGAAAACTGTTTTTTAAGTGATTGTAAAGGAATCTAAATGAACCTGGAAGCAAAAATTGATGCCTGAGTAACCTGCATTTTGCTCCATGTTTCCATCAAATGTCTTGACTGCAAGCTGACTACTCCCTTTCAATCTCCTGTCAAGCCTTCCTACCCACCCCATTGCTTCTGACATGAGAGCTTCATATGTCCAAAATGACTGCTAGAAAGCTCTAGTTTCTGGGATGTAGAAAGTTCTGTACAGAATTTCATTCTTACCTGCAAAAGAGTTAATGGAAATATATAGGTTCTTGCCTTGAGCCCTGATCAGTCTATATTCTAGATCCATTACTTCCTTCTAGGCATACTCAAAGCAAAATATTCTGTAATGAAGGCCATTAAACATAGGATAATC
>WAAE01024179.1:0-13951 GCA_013400495.1 Nicator chloris
ATATATAAACATTTTATTAAATATTTTGAACTCCTTTTTTCCTTCTTTCTTTGCAAATTTTGATCTGGTAAAAAGCCTTTCATAAAGGAAGCCCTAGCAGGCTACAGGGATAAAATATTTCCCCTACTTACTGGTTACTCTCTCAGCACTATCAGGCTGCATTATCAGTTACAGCTTCTCTTCTCCTGCTGTTTTTTAACCCTAAAATTTCCCCATTACAGAGCCCCCAGCAATGCTCTATGAACCACTCATATTCCCAACTAAGCTTTACTTCACCTGCTTTAGCAGGTCTTAAATGATATACAGATGCCAGCTTGACCTTCTGCCCATCCTGTACATGTGGGAGCACTGCGTGGATGGGTTGTAAAAAAAATCACAAGGCCCTTGCAGAGAACCTGACCCACCCTTCCTCCCCAGCCCAGGCACGAAGACCCTGAGCAAGCTCCTTGTAATGTCTTGGCATCCTTCTAAAGGCACAGAGAAAGGGGAAATAAATATTCAACAAATGGCTGTAAAAACATGATCCAAGATGAAAATTGCAGTGTAACATTTAAATCTAAATGTAATTTTCTTTTCTTTTTTTTTTTTTTTTTTTGGCAGAGAGAAGGTGGAGAGAAATCAAATTGCCCACATCTGAGTTGCTGAGTAAAAGCACCTTTTTGGGATTCTTGAATTCAGATTTTTCAAAATGCTGTTTTCCATCCCTAAATTTATAGGGCAAACTAGATACTTCATTTAGATGAGCAGCTTTTGGGCATGAATGACAACAACTGTTCATATGGATTTTATTATGCAGATTAAATACTCTCTAATTACACATAGTGGAATACTTCATAACAGTCTGCTGTGTTATGTCAATAATCCATTAAGATATGAATAGATGCTTGGTAAAACTTCTGCTGAAAGCAAATGAGCGTTTATAATCTTATTGGAGAAAGCACAACAATCCTATTGACAAGAGCCCGATGGGATTGCAGGGATACAGTCTCATGAGCTGCACTTGAAATCCAAAGAAAGGTCCTGTGATGCTGACAAACTGTAAATACTAAAGAAAGCACAGACCTTCAAAACTAACTCCTTTTATTTTCTAGATTAATTTCTCATGTAACTAGGAGCAGCTCCACTAAGCCTTGTGATGCTTTATCTCTCCTTCCCATAAAAAAGTTTAGACCTCATTTTCAGTGTTTTCTGTCTTCGTCACATAGTTAGCCATACAGTGACAACTTTTGAGATTCCCTCATATCCAAACTAGAACAAGGAGAGTTGCAGTCAGGAGATGACTCTAGAAGAGATAAGCAGGTATCAAATGGTACCCATGGTCTCTTCCACAGTTTCACGGCAACATAGAATGTCCTGAATTGGAAGTGATCCACAAGGATCACTGAAGTTCATCTCCTGGCCCTGCACAGGACACCTCGAGTCACAGCATGTGCCTGAGAGCACTGTCCAAACACTTCTGGAACTCTGTCAGGCTTGGTGCTGTGACCACTGCCATGGGAAGCCTGTTCCAGTGCCCAGACACTGTCTGGGTGAAGAACCATTTCCTAATATCCAACCTAACCCTCCCCTGACAAAACTTCATGCTGTTCCCATGGGTCTCGTCACCAGAGAGAAGAGATCAGCATTTGCCCTTCTGCTTCTCCTTGTGTCCTCTGTGCCTGCTCTTGCCACCTCTCTGACACAGTCATGGAAACCGGTTAAAAAGGGCCAGGAAGACTAAATCAGAAAAGATGGATAATCAAAAATCATGATGATCAGAAACGGACATTTTAGAACATTGATCTGAATCCTAAGCACAACAAAGCAAACAAATCAAATATAAAGTTATTTGTAGCTTATATTGACCGACCCAAGTAAAACGCATCCACTGCTAACAAAACTATCCTGTAACATCCTTTGCAAACTGAGTGTGCTGCATCTGCTTGTAGCTCCAGTGTGACTACAGCATAGATGTGCCTTCCCTCCATGCCACAAAGTATTCTCCTTTCTTTCCAAAGTCCTATGTGGCTGTCACTGGAGCATCTAGGCATGCAAGTATATGCAGGGGAAGATGTACTTTCTCAACATTAATTGCTCGGAAGAGGTAGCAAGAAAAAGCAGCACATCCTATGTGTGTCAGCAGTGACTGGTGCAAGAGGAAGGAGCCACTTGACTCAGGGCAGAGAGAGAGGCAGTGCCTGGCAGACCTGGAGCCAGCCAGACAAGAAACCTGAGGGCAGAAAGTCAAGACAAAAGGGAGAATGGGAGGCAGGAGAGACTGGATTTAGAGACCAGTTGGCTTTATAGCCTATGAGGAACATACTGGTATTTGATGAAGAGGAGTGACTAAGTGCAATTAGTGGTATCACTAATTAAGGACTATCAGAAATATTCATGAAGTGAGATTTGCAGTCACAAGAAGTGCATTTCATTAAATCAAATTATGATCGTTTGGAGAAAAAGGGGTTGGACAGATGGACACTTCTTCAGGTCTTAAATAGAGCAATCTTCAACATTAGGTACAAGTGCTAAGATTTACTGGCCATGAGAGTCAAAACAGATACAAGCTCATAAAAGACTGGAGTTACACAAAACCCCATTTGTGAAATGTCCTAATTTTAGGGAGCTTGATTTTTCAACCTCAGTTAAGTTATCATTATTTACATGTGTGTTATATACCTGTAATTCCTGTGTGATCCCCAGAACAGACCAATGCAAATGCTTAGAGGATATCCCAACATTTCAAATGAGTACATTTGGGATAGTCCTTGAAAAGGACCCTTCTTTTGGTTTGATAAAATCACTCAGTATGTTATGCAAAAATAAAAAGGGGAAAGAGATGTCTTGTCTTTTGATCCATCATTTATTGGGTCCCTTACATGCAGCTGGTAACATATGTCAATTGTATTTTATTAATTGGAAACACACAGCAGTTGGGTGGATCTTTTCAGTGGCATTAAGGTAGGTTACATTTCTGCTCTTACCTCATTAACCTTTATTGCTAGTGCTTTAGTTTACCAGGATAAAGTTTGTTAGTCTCCAATCCTGTGTTAGATTAAATTGGATGCTTTGTAGTTAATTTCACTGCATTCCTCTCTTCAGCTCAGTATTGTAGCTTGTTATTCATTTTGAATCAAGCAGCTTCCAGATGAACCAAATGAAGTTTATTTACCATCTATTCGCAATAAAAGCCTACAGAAACAAACAAACAAAAAAGTACAGGTTGCTTTTATTTTTCTTTTGATTTCCAAGTCTTTGGAGCATACATGAACATGGCTTATAGCATTGTTCTGCAGGGAGGGACTTACTTCAAATTTAATTAAAGTTGGAATTCCCGCTGTAATCATATGAATTTAAGAGTTAGGGCTGTAAAAAAATTACTAAATATTTTCTGACTCTCAGCTGAATTGTGAGTTATCAACACTGAACTGCAGAGCTGCATGATTCACTGTGAAATTGATTTTATCACATGGTTCCACAATGCATCCTATGGGGGTTTTTTTCCTATTTTCCCATGCATTTTTAATGCATTGCCTGATCTTTGGGTACAAATTCCTTTCCCTTCAGCAAATTCTGACTTTCTAAACACCTGAGCAGTTTCAAACACTTGATATTTAATTTTCATCAGTCTTCTAGGGAAATATTTTTGCCTCTCACGTGTGGATATTTTTCTGCTAAAATTATATACTTCTGAAGTACACTATTCAATCTCAAAACATGAGGAGTTGAAGCCCTAAAAGCTAGATCTCTGTCATTATTAATAGAAGCAGATATAATTTTCTTATAAAACTCAGTGCTTGCTTCTGTCACTGCCAAGACAGTAACAGGTATTCACCATTTAAATGTTTACACTTTCATTAAGAGAAGAACCATACAAAGTTATTTTAGAACTGGTTTGTCTTCAAATTCTGTTACTTAAATTCTCTCACAGGCCTTAAGTGTATTTCTTCAGGCACATTCATTCTGTTGACACCAGTGTAATTCCACGCTGTAACACATTTAAATGCTTTAAAGAATCATGGCCCTACAAACACGGCCCTATATGTGAAGAATCCCAAAGCATCTTAAATTTAATGTAGCTGAAATTCTATTTTAAAAAAGAAGTGACTATGATTCCAGATATACGTATGTGTGTACTTGTGTACAGACATATATATAAAGATTATATGACAAATGAGCTTTTACTGATACTTGTTTGGAAGGATATAGACATGCACACATGACTAGCTGAGTTTTATAGAGGCCCTATTGTCCAACCATACAGTGGCCAAAACACAACTATTTTTTAATGATAAGGATAACCACACTCCCTATTTACTTGGGTAATTGGATAAATGGCATAATGTATCTTCGCATTTAAAAAAATGAGGGGTCTATATTAAATAATTTGAGATAAATCATGGACTGCTTGAAGGACTGTAAACAATTAATAATGATAAATAGGCTGCAATTTGTTGAAATAGATGCAAAGAGGTATCTGGGGAGATACTGAAGACGTCAGTGTTGAAACAAATTTAGTATAAGCATAAATGTTCTAAAAGGGGCAGTTGATTAAATGAGTAAATGATATCTCTTTAAATTTCAATGTAAGCAAAGATAGGTGAAAAGAACCATAGTAACGGAAAGAACATAGCAGCATGAGGTTACTTCAGCTGAAATGTAAGATAATAATATGAGAAAGATTAATTACAAGCATAATTATTCTCCTCACACAATTACCTTCCTATATAGTTATTTTTTTAAAATAGATTCAATAACTTAAGGCACTGCTGGCTTCAGGAGCCTGATACACAGGTTGTTAAAATGAAAGGGAACCTTTCCCTTAATGTCAGTAACTTTGAATCTAGCCTTACAAAAAATTCTCTATTTAGGATGGAGTTAATGTATAGAGTATTAGAAACCAAAAGATGTTAAGGAATATGGTTAAAGATAAGGTGATCAAATAATGGCAAAATCTCCCTGTAGTGGCACAATAACACTACAATGATAATTAAGTCACATGAGTATTTGTGACAGTATTTGTGACACAGGTTAGGGTAAAATGCTTCAGGTAACCTTACACTGTGTAGTTTTCTTCTTCCATCATAGCAGGAGTACACACAGTGACAGTTCTGGGATTATTACTTAACATGCAAACTTCAGAAAAACAAGTAATTTTTTCCTATGTATTTTCTTCATGTTAGAGGACAGAGCTATAGGAATTTAAACAGCTGAGGAGAGGTCTATGTTAAAATACGAACGTATGAAATTTAATTTTCAAATAATATAAACTTCCCGAGTCTGATGTGCTAAGCATAATAAATGAACAAGCATGCAGTACTTTATGCATAAGCAAAAATGAATCAGTGCAAAGTCCCTGCAATTCATCTGGTCAAGAAGGCTTATTAGACAAGGTCAAATTATATGAAAATCAATCTTTGTAGACTGAATCAGATTTGCATTAGTAGATAAATGTTTACCATAATTCCAAATCAAGAGCAAGACTGTACAGTAATTCCTTCATCCATGCTCATGGTCTGTCATACCAAGGGACACACTGTTAAACAGGCTGTGCTTGTGCTTGGCTGAGCCAAGGAGAGCTGTGCAGAAATGCAGCTCTAAGCAGAGACACGGAAATCATTCTTGTCTGACTTTAGGAAAAAAAACCCCTGTCCTGAGTTAACCTAGACGTATTTTTTAATCTATTAGAAACAAGTCTAACAAAATATATTGTTTCTGTCTGTCCTCTCTTATATCTCCAACAGTAAGGAAATCTGCCCTCCAGTCCTTCTCACTTGACTAGATGAGGAATTTCACTCGATCTCCCATTTCAGAGAACTATACTGCACATGGTCTTCAGTCTGCAAGTCGTTTGTCACCCTGCAACAGATTCATCTTCCTCAGTTATGTGGGCTGTACTCAGGTGTGCCTATGAATATAGTCTGAAAGGATTCAAGAATAAATTCAGAAAATGCCAAATCAATCTAATTTTTTTTTTCAATCCAAAGCTATTTGCCAATTTCAGCTCACATTTGCAAATAAGTTTGGTTGTCTTCAAATTTCTTTTGGTGGCCGAGTAAATAATTGAAAATCCTAAATCCCAGCTTTAGTTCTAAATATATATTTATTCCCCCACCCTCCTCTTCAGTCCTGGTCTAGGTAAAGGCCAAAACAATAGTGTGTAGTGCAACTCTAGTATAACACCAAGATACCACATCCTAAACTGCTCTATATTACACTTCAGCAAAAGGCTGAGCACTCTGTTTCAAGTATTAAATTGCAGTGCACAGAAGGTAGAGGGCTAGTGAGGGATACTCACATGAGGGAACACTTAGGTAATTTTTAATATGGCTTCAGCACCCAAAGCAGCCATACACCAGGTCCAGAATAAAACTACTGCATCTGAAGTGCAACTGGAGTAAGATTTACACTTTCTAGTAAGTTTCTCCACTTTGGGCTTTATTCTGATTTTTTCCTACGGTGGCTTTACACTGATGTAACTCTGCTGGTGGGAAATAGAGTTGCTCCAGATTTCACCTGGCATCAGCCCTCTCTGAACGACGCTTTGTCACTGACGGCCCCGGGTCACAGGCAGGCATCTACCCTCCTGAGCTGTAAGTTCAACCTGTCACATGAGGTTAGCGCTAGGAGAGACTGCACACTTGCTCTCAGGGAAGCCAGCAGGGCTGGAGGGTGCTCATCACCCTCGAAGAATGAGGGTTGCTGAAGCACCTCCCTGCTGAATGTCCACCTTTCAAGCCCTGTCTGGATCCAGCAGTAACAGCTGTACTGAATTTTCTGTCCTAAACTTTTGTTCATTAAAAAGCTTTAAAATCTGAATATGAGTCTGTATTTCTCAAATTCAAATAAGAAGACTTTTCACATTCGGGCCAAACTCCATTGCGAGCTGTCTGGCTGTGACACAAACAGTGGCCCTACGCCAATGAAATGTGGTGTGTGTCGTGCTGCAGTCTGAGCTGTCTTCTTGGGAGGCTGGGAAAGCCTGGAACAGCTGTGTCATTTTAATTTGCTTACTCTTTCCAGAGTTTTTCTAGCACCATAGCTACTTTCTGCTCTGTCAAATACATGATAAATTATTAGAAACTACTTTTAAAATCAAGCAAAAATGTAATGGACGCTGGTAAACTGGTGCCAGAGGGCCCAGTCCACTCTAGGAGCGCAGATGTTGACCTGATCAGTACTTCCTTGCCACCTTTACCCTGTTTTGCCCTTCTTCTCTCCCCGTCTTTACTCTTTTCTTCTGTGTGCTAAAGAAAAGATGACTTGCTAGTCAAACTCACCTTCCTGGTCAAACCCCACAGGCTCTGCCATGGGGTCACGCACGGATCAGAGCCACCTCCTCATGATCTGGGGAGGACTTCTCTGCCTCCATTTCTGAGGGACACTCCACAGGATCCTGTTAAATTACAGTTTTGTAATTAATGGAACTAGAAATTGCTTAAGAAAAGACAGTTCTCACCTACAACCTGCAAAGTTCCCCCCTGCAGAATCACCTCTTGCTAATTAAGAGCATTCTTTGTTAGCTACCTTGAAGATCTTTCCCAAAGCAATCAATCCGTTTCACCTGTAACAGCAGGTAACTTGTGAAAAAATAAGAGGTCTAGCATGGGAGCTAAACAATATGTGACATCTATGCTGTTCTGCTAACAGTGTCTGTTCCTCCTCTTCCCCATGCCACAGGAGAGACTTGGGATGGGCAGGGCTAGAGCAGAAAAGTGGACAAAAGCCATTGGCAGGGCTTACAAGGGTGATCCCACCCATCTCTGCTTAGTACACTCATCCCGCCTACATCCACGGTGTTCAGTCACTGCAGCTGTGTTCAGGCTTAGGTGTGCTGAGCCAAATGACAAAGATCAGGGACCTGCAAAGTGTCACCTCAAGCTGTCTTTGCTCTCTCTGGTTGTACCCACGTGTCCTGGTTTCGGCCAGGACCCAATAAATTTTTGCTGCAGCTGTGAGAGGGAGGAGCCTGGAACTGTGTGGTCGTGTCTAGGTTATGATTGTCTACCACTGACATCTTCGCCAGGGGTGTAAGGGACTCTTGCTTCCAAGATTAGGGGCATGGTGGGAGTGCGAAACCTGTCTGCCAGTGTTCCTCGTTGCTGTGGGACGAGCATTTTGGATGTAAATCACCCTCTCTTTTTGTACCCTTTTGTTAGTAATATTGCTGCTGTTACTGTGTCTTTCATACCTCATTGCTTATCTCATTGTTTCCAATAAATTGTTCTTAACTCATTACCTGCGCCTTTTGTGTCTCTCATCAGGGTGGGGAGGGAGCAGCTGCGGTTTTCTTGTTAGTGGGAATACTAAACTGGGGACTGCCATTCCTGATCTGTGGCACTGTGCTATACTTTGGCAGGAGCAAATGTAGACTTATCAGCCAATACACTTTTGTATGGCCCCTGGTACTCACAACATCTTGAAAGCATTGCTGAAACTCTTCTGGGTTGGCTGGAGAAGGCGGAAATCTGCCAGGTGTCTCCTGAAACAGGAAACAAGCAGAAGGTGGGACATGGTTCAACATCTGATCTCCACAAAATCCTTACAACAGGGAATACACACCTTGCACTACAAGAGGACAGTTTTGGGTCCTGAGAAACTTAGGAGACCAATTTATAGTTTTTATTTTATATTTCCACTGACCAAACAACCTTTAAGGACCATATCTGTCATGATAATGAGATACCATGTGTTTGTTCACACAGAATATTTATTCCATAAAAAACTTCCAGACAGTGACAGAAACTTACATCTTGTCTGCTCTCCAGATTCCCACTTTCTGGACAGCCAACACAGATTCCAGAGACAAGCTCTGGAGAAGAGAGAAAGGAAAAACCACAGAAGTGATGTAATGCTGCAGCTGGTGCTCACAGCAGCAAGATGTCGAGGGCAGGACAGGGATGGTGGATGGGTTATTGAGAATGAGTGTGGATGTACCCAGGGCCCAGCACAGGACGGCTGGGCTGATCTAGGCGATCCTGGGGAGATGGAGCTGGGCTGTGAAAACTGAACTCTGCTCTGGGGTCCTGTTCAGCTTGTGCCTGACTTTCTTGACCAAAGACCCCTCAGGAGCTCTCTGCCCTGGGACTGGACTGCCAGCCAGGACCCAGGCACCACGGCAGTGACAAGTGAACTGCCAGTGCAACTCTCTGTATTTCAGGTGTTGTTCTTCTGGATCCTCAGTTCCTTCACAAAATATTGAAATAAAGAAATCTAGAGATGATCCTGTACTTTACCACAACTATTTCCTTAAATTTAAATCCCGTGGAAGTTCTTTAACCAATCCATCCAGATAGAAGCAGATCAAAACACCCAACAGTGTCAATGCCCACCTTTGGCCTCACCCCTCTGCCACTGCTTTCCAGTTAATTCACGTGAAAGCCCCTTGAGAACTGGCCTTTAATACCGCAGCTGTAATCTTCTCTGAGGCCAGGAGAGAAGAATCCTGCTCGGGGATTTGATGTCTGCAGAGCTGTGTGGTAGTCCTGTCTGGTCTTATATTGTCCCTATATTTTTGAAATGCTTTCATATTTTCTTTCTCTCATTATAAAAAAAAAAAATCGGTTTTTTTTCAGACAAAGACTAAAATGTACATATAAATAGTTTGCCTAACTAAGAGATCAATACAAATTTATACCAATTTCTGATGCATATTAGAAAAATAAAGAGGATAATTCATATGCTTTAAAGTAGAAGACAGAAGAGTTACTGACAAATTAAAAATTAGAATTGATGATTTCCTGTTGTTGAGCTATCAGAGCACAGGAAGAAATCAGAATTATCCCCAGACTTCAACATTTGAGGAACTGCAATTGCTTTGCTGAAAAATTTGTTCAGCATCACTACTTCCTCTCTGAAACACAGTGAATGAACCCACCATTAAATGTTTAAGACAGAAATACTTTATCTTTTTTGCTTTATAGCTAATCAAGATCATTCTGGTTGAAAACCCACATACCTTTCTAACAGTAAAAGTTCTGTTCAGATATCTTGAGCTTCTGCCATCTCCTCCAGATTTTCTGCATGGCTTGAGTGGTGGGCCGTATATTCAAACCATGTACAACAATATTTCTTACAGATGTCTAACATATGCAGTAGGAGAATGAACAGTATGGCAGACTCAGTGACTGTGTAAAAGTGACTTTTATGTTAAAGGAAGTCCCTTTATACAGTGAATAGAAAGAACTGGTAAAGGACTTGGAGCTACAGAAAAAAAGACTTCTCCTTGCTGTCAGATTTCTGCTGTGTTCAGGGGTCAGGACAGTCTGTGCATGGTCTTTGAAAATAATCATAACAGGCTCAAAGAAATACATTATTCCACCAGCAATTTCTTATTACAAAAAATACTCTTATGAAGCTGATCTTTGGTTAACCACTCAGGTCAAGTACATGAGTAGTTTTTTTTCTAGGTCTTATTAAATGTCTTATAAAATGTCCTCTTAATTGCTCCCTTTGACCACAAGCATGGGCTTCTCAATTTCCTTGCTTTAGTGATAAACAGAATCTCTGAATATTCTATGTTAGGAGGGACTCACAAGGATCACCAAGCCCAAGTCTTAAATAAATGGCCCATGCAATGGATCAAACTCACAACCTTGGCATTATTGGCACCAGGCTCTGACCAGCTGAGCTGATTTCGGGGTTTGGAGTGGCCACATTTCTTCACATTCTTGTGAGATGAGAGCAAGCCTGGAAGCAGCTGCCTGGGGAGGCAAGACATGGTTTTACCTCTGATGGCTTCAAAGTTCATGGCCTCACATCCTTCTTGAGGCATGGATACCACGACAGGCACTTCCCTGAAGTCTCATGCTAGTTGGAACTCCAAGGAAAAAAACTACCAGCAGCATACAGACTTTTGAGGGTGAATGCAGCAACTTTTAACCTAAACTTATGGTTTAAGAGGTGGAACAGAACAGCACAAATTAGCATGATGTTTCCACGAGCAGGTAAAGGTATTGCTAGTGGTTTTTTTTCATAGCTTCTGATCTAAGGTAGCTCAGTTTTTCTGTCTTTGAACCTTGCATGTGCTTCAGCTTCTGCTGGTCAACCAGGCTAATTCTCAGTTTTCCCCACACACCTTAGAATGTATCATGAATTATGTGCACCTCTTTATAAGGGTTTCATTCTCACTCTGATTTCAGCCCTTCATCACCTTGTAATTATAATAGGGCCTGTATTACTGTTTGCTACTACATTTCCAAATGTACAACATTCCAAACTGTACACAACTTGCACACTATACCGTTGAATTTCCTTGCAAAATCCTGGACTTTTTTTTTTTTAAATAGTCAATTCAAAGAGAAACAGAAACATAATTTTTGCAACATCATATAAATTATATGCATACATGTATTATTTGACCCCACTGCATGTGTTTTGTGTGCTAATGTGCAGACTGTACCTCAGTCACGGTCTTATTCTTACACAAGAGCAAACAAACAGTTGAGTGCTATATATCTATGTGTTGCTCTAATAAGTGATTACTTACAGAATATTACTGACCCCTATTTCATTCGTAGTGACTTGTAATGGATATCCCACTGCCTGTTTATACTGAACGCTTGTCTGCTGAGGATAAATTTTAGAAGATTCCACCTGAAAATGTGGTGTTTGCTATGATAGAGTGGGCAGAAAGTCAGTGCTGCTGGCATCCACACTTCTGCCCTAAGCATCTCTTTTCTCCTTCAGCCAAGGACCAGGAACAAAACCTTCATTGCAAGACCCTACATGATCACACCTAATCAAGATGACACAACTCCCAAGCACGGATTATGGAATACATACAGAGAACTCTCAAGTCACTTCATAGCGATTACATGAGTTATGCAAATACAGGAGAAAATGATAAATTTATCAACATATTTGAAAAAAAAATGGAACAGTTCTCATGAGTGTGATGAAAAGGCCAGATCAAAGCAGCAGCCCATGAGCCAGAGCTGGCTGCCAGGACTGTGTCAGCTGGCATATTACCTCCACAAGCACCTCCACATGCCCAAACACTTACTCTGTAAACTGTCAGCCCACCTGTGTTGGAGGAGAACCCTGCTCTGAAGGAGCTCCAGAGATCGGCTTACAGAGGTGCCCCAAAGCTGACATTTGGCTCACAGCACTGAAAAGGCTAAGCCAGCCTAGACTGGATTTTTATAAATGACTGGCTTGCTTTCTACACCTCTTTGTCACCTCCAAATCGAGAATTACTATAATCTTTAAAGGTTATTTATTATTAGTGCAACCAGAACCCCTGTTTAGAGACCAAGACCACCTGGCACAAACACAGAACAAAAGACAGTCCCTACTCCAAAAGTTTTCGTGTTAAGCATGTTCCCTGGAAACAGTCTTCCAACTGAATGAATATCAACAAGCTGACTTGTGTTTCACTGTAAATCCCACACTCCAACGAAAAGAAAAAGGGGACCATAAATTATCTGTATTTTGCTACCTGTCAGTGGTAGAATTCTACAACCAATGCAGCTGACAGCAGTCAGACCTGATGCAAGAGTGTTGTACTTATGGTAGAACTGGAAAATACTAAAATTGCAAAACCTGGCCAACATTCTTTGCATATTTATGCCTTCAGATCTTTATTTCTCTGAGGTGGCAAGGGACATATGGTGAATCAACATAAAATTTAGCTCTTTATGTGCAAACCATTCTTTTTTTTAATTTCCTTTTGCCAATTTAGTTGGAGCAGCATATTTTACATAGTTACAGCTGATAGCAAGTGAGTCAGCTTTATCTGATGCTTGTAAATCTGGCAGAATCTCACTGATAATTACATATTTTACCCCAGCATTATCCTTAGGCAAATAATGGATAAGTATTTTATTACTTAATAAGTTCCCAGTCTCTTTTCTCTCTCCTCTGATCCCATCCCTATTCTACTAGCTACTGTAGTCTACAGTGAGCTGCTTTTCCCTCCTTTTCTCTACTTAGTACTGATGTCCTGTTCTATAGAGTCTTCTTTCTCAATTTCTCTCTCTTGTGGGGTGCCCTTCCTACTCTTAAAAGTGTGAGAATTGTTAGACTGTAACTAAGTTGATAGTGATGCTTTAGTGATAACTTGCTATCAATAAGAAATATACCTCTGCATTTTGGATTTTAACAAGATACAGGTAAATAAGGTATCTGCATTATTTTATCTCGGGGCTCAGGCTTCTCTGAAGTTTTCATTTCCTAACAATTTTTCTTTCAATACCCTCCAAACAGAAAGCTATTACTGCACATCAGTAGACTATATGACTCCAGCACCAAGTTATGGAGACTATGGGGATGTGTTAAGTTAAAATAAGTTGCAAATGAGACTGTTGCCTTTCAAGTATATGTCTAGCTTTATATTTTTGTATGAATTTGTTTCCATTCTTCAGCTATATACTAACAGCTCCTATTGCAAATACTTCACATTCTACTTTCTCCAAAAATAATGCTTAGATTTATGGAAAGTTCTTAAATTTGATTGTAGACAAAATTTTAAAGCACAGTAATTGTTCAAATGGAAAATCATCAACTTTGAAGGAAGTTATCTCTGATCTTAAGTAACACGTCTGAAGTTTCTGTGTTTTACCTGAAACTCAGCTACATCTCAAGTTCTAAAGGTGCAAAATTGACCCCATATCCAAATGAACATCAGTTATTTGTACTCTTTATGGAGTAATTCACAGTTGATACAGTAATCCAATTATCATGACTAGGGAAGTGGTACTGAAAAGCTCCTCAGCTGTAGCTCTGGTCATGCAATTGTGTACAAAAGAGATGTGCCACAGGGAATGCCCTCAGAAAGAGCTGACACTCACTTAGCAGATCTTCTCCATAGCCTCAGCCAAGGGAACAAGAATTTCTGTCATCCTAACCAGGAAAATAAGCAATATAATCAAGACAGGAAAGACTTGTATTTTCTCAATATTAAATTAAATGTATGAGATTGCACTTTCAGTTTCCAGCATGCCAATCTGGAATATACTCTATATTATATAAT
>WAAE01024179.1:14006-77216 GCA_013400495.1 Nicator chloris
TATTATCTATTAATTATTATCTATTATCTATTATATATATTAGATATACATATACTGTAAATAATATACTATACTGGCAACTGAAAACAGCATCAGAAGCTAGGGTGGAAGCTGAAAGTTAACTTCTGAACTGGAGGTCATTATCAGGACAGAAAGAACTGATAGGCTCATGTTTTTAACACATTGCTAGAATGCTCAGGTACTGAAATAATTAATGCAAATGCAGCTGTCATAATTAAGTTCCAGATTTTATCATTCTGCTGGAATGAAAGCTCCCTATTTTCATACCATCTGCAGACTCAGGGAGACAACACAGCAACTCTGCTGTCTGCTGGTGTTTTGATGGTTTCCCTCCCAAGAGCATGAAGACAACATCCAGCTCTCTGTAGCTGCACCACGAGTGGCAACAGCACTGTCATGAAGCTTGGTTGAAATCTGTTGAATGTTCATCAGTGAAAAGCAGCCAGTGAGCAACTGTGACAGGCATCACAATGGTAGGCAGACAAAAACACCTGGGAAGTTTGTGGCTGTGCCTCAGGCTCTTCTGATTAAGATACCACTGTTATCTGTCAGGTTGCAGCTAGCAGAGCTCCTCAACTCCTTCTTGAAGTTCTACCAGGGATGGATTTAGAGCAAGGAGAAAGAGTGTAATAATTAAGGGAGCCTCAATGACTTTGTGAGCCTCTGTTACAATACCATAGCTCTTTGTGATGCTGTAACAGGAAGAAGCTACCTGCTGCCATCTCTTTCTCTCCAAAAAACCCATCTCTGCCCCATGTCCTTGTATGTAATAATGCTCATGTGCCCTGCATGTGGCTGCTGCTCTGCCACTGGAGCTGAGGGTCAGAGCTGTGCTCCCTGGGAGGAGGGGGAGGTTACAGGATGTTAGGACAGAAACAGTGGTCATGGTACAATAACCCAAACTGAGCAGAGGAGGCTGCAAACTACAGGGCTTTTTTTCACCTAAATGAGATTTCAAAAGATGAAGCAAAGTTCTGCAGCATGATTGGATTCTGCAGTTAGAGGACCTGAATACTTAGGAAATGCTTAATACAGTTCCTGCCTCAAGAAAGACATGAGTAACAATGAAGATGTCACTTGCCCACCTGTAAAGAAGATTTCTCCATCTTGTATAAAACTTCTCTCAAGCAAAGATACAAACAGCATCACTGCATGAGCAGGAGGGTTCCCAGCAAATGGCTTCAGTTGCAGGGGGCTAAGTCCTTCTGTCCTGCTCAGCTGTGCACTGGTGACCAGGGCTCAGCACTTGCTCAGATCTTTCTGGTGAGATAGGAGAGGCAGAGCAAATCTATGAAATAAAAACTATACCAATTTTATCCCACAGCTTTTCTGAGTACCTTGCATTGTAATATCAGCAGGTGCATCCTGTGCTCACAATCTCTGATGTAAAGGTCGTCTGGACAGAAGGCTCCCCCCAACACTAAGCTTCTTTCTTTCTCCCCTCCAAGCCCTTTTTTCTCTCTTGATCCAATTCAAGGATCTGTCCCTCAATGTTTGTCGTCAGGCTCCATCCTGTATCCCTCAGTGTCTTCAGAGTGTCTTCTTTTTTCTCTGTTCCAATGGTTCCAGGGTCATTCACTGCTCCTGGGGGAACCTGGCTTTTTTCTTCAATTCCCAGACATCAGACATCTCTGGACCCCTCTGTCTATTCCTCTGTCTATCTTCCTTCATGGTTCTCTCTTTCAATTTGCAAAACCTTCACTCTATCAAGTTTTAACCAACAATATTTCAAGGGAATGGACAGGAAATTCCCATGCCCATAATTAAATTTCACATGTAGGGCTGTGCGTGCCTTAGTGCCCATACTGACAAATACTTCTCATAATGAGCCACAGCTAGTACAAATCAAGTGACACAAAACCTGAAACGATTGGAGAGAAAAGAATGTGACTCAAATACGTAGGACCTTTCTTTTAGCACAGAGAGCTTTTCATTGTTAAAAATATGCTTGAATACAGCATTCAAAACCTGAACAAACTGATTAACCAGGGACCAAGTCAGTAAAGGAGCAGTGGCACTCTGTGTTATCATGTGAGAGGCCCCGGGTTGGGAATGACAGAGGCTGATGATAAATGGCTGCAACACGGCCATGATGCCACAAGTCTCTGTGGAACAATACTGGCTCTGCTGCCCTTCCTTGACAGCTGCACTCAAATGTCTGCAAACAAGGATTACTCCAGAAGGCCATTTGCCCTTCTCCTGTTGAAAAAGTTGTCTGGGGAATACACATGGTCACTAGCTATGGGGATACACTGAAGTGAGCTTTGGTGCACAGCTCCACTGCATGTCCCTGTCCCTTTCCATTGGGATTCGGGACCTCTGTACCAGGGAATGAGCACGGAGACATTACATTGCCAGTGGAAAGTCAGTCTAGCAGGTGATTTAAAAAGCAGGCTATTTGATTTGTGCCAGCAAAGGCAACACATCTCCCAATGCATCCCGTTAGCTAAAGGTCATGATGATCAGATACAGTGTTGGAAGTGAAAGAGCAAAATACTCATCAACTAATGAAGTTTTACTTTTTATTTTCCCCCAGTGATATTTTGTGTTTGAATTCCTTGTGAGCAGAGGCAGGAGGAGATGGAGTAAATGCACTTGAAGTCCACAGCCATCCATGTGCCATGCAACCCAGCCTATGGAGCTGATTAGAAACAATGCTTTCTTTAAAAAATAACTACAGTTTACAAAAGTTTCTGGTTTCTAGTTCTAAGAAATTTTGTTGTTTATCCCCCTCCCCTGCCCTTGTTTTAAATAGATGAACATCATTTTATGAAACAAAAGGAATTTTAGATGAGTCCTGGACTGTTCAGGGTCTCAGCAGAGCGAAGTTGTGGAACCCTTTACAGGGTGGTTGTTAACTCTTTTACAGATTAACATGCTTGGGACCAGCTGTCTGTCCCAGCCCCTGCATTATCACATGGCAGCCTCAACTACACCTTAATAAGAACATATTTTTCCACTCTTTTAAATTATCACATGGCATTATCACATGGCAGCCTCAACTACACCTTAATAAGAACATATTTTTCCACTCTTTTAAATTCTTCAAGCTACATCTTAAAAAGTACGTGGTGCTCTATATAGGGATTAAATTGGGGGGTTTAGACATAGCCAGTGATTAAGGTGGGCATTTATGACCTGCTCACTGGCAGGAGCCAATCTGTAGGAAAGCAACCTGCAACACAGGCTCTACAGACAAAGCAAGGTATGATGCTGTCAACCGTACCCTGTTCTGTTGTGTTATTCAAGGAGCTCCATCAAATTATTACCATTATTTATACCCTAATAAAATGTAGAGGTTTCTTTCAGGCTTCAGGTTCTGTGGTGCCTGATTCCCTCCAAACACACAATGAAACATAGCTCTAAGATTGGTTCAATGAAAACAGTTGGGAGAATTTAACAGAATTCATAATGAATTCTTTTCAGGCATATGGTTGTTTTAAATGTTTTCTCATAGCTGGTAGTATTGCAGAAAAAAAAAAAAAAAAGACAAAAAAAGAAAGACACGAAACCAACAAAGAATTTCATTGTCTTTAAGTAAAAAAACATGACATAAATCTGATTTAGATAATCCCATGTCATAGCAATGGTGGTAACACCGGTCCCATCCCAACTGCCTCTCCCAGTCCCATGACAGGGACAAGACACTTCCTTCCTCCAACTAAACAGAAGGAGGGATGAGTGTCCCAACTGTGGTATGGCCTCACATGCCCTGAGGTTTTACACATATGGCAACACTTTGTACAGGTGCTTGTAAACATGATACAATTTATTACTCTTTCTCCTTCCCGGTAAACCAGAATCAGAACACTCATTTTCAGACAAAACTCCTTTTTTTCCTAACAGCTGGAACACTTAAAAATTTTAACTATAAGCTTTTATTCTTCTAATTTCCAGAACTAAAGCTACTCCCAAATGTGAAGTCATGCACCCCTCTTTCAATTCACTTAAATATATGAATATATGTGGCATCTATTCTGATACCTGGTGTTGCTAAAAAATGTATTAGAGATCTCTGATGCTTGGCATGGCAGCAGCTTTCTCCTGACGAAGAAACAAAGACTTCTCAAAAAAAATCTTACAAACATTGATTTAAACATTGATAATTACAAAACATTCTTTTATAATATTTACAGTCTTGATGAAAAATAAGAAGGCAGATAAATCTCATTTTAAAAAATCAAATATCCTCAAAATATTTAATGCCTTTTTCCAGCATCATGGGGGGGGGAAAAAAAAAAACCCCAAACAAACAAACCTAGTTCCCACTTTCTCTTCTTTTCCCATGTTACTTTGAGTGATTAATGTTAAATTTTCATGTATAATTAGTGCCCATTTAATAGGCAGTTTACCAAAACATAGTCAGAGGCTTAGCTTGATTTTAGAATTTGAAGAATATTTAAGTAAAACATGGGGAAAATATTTCAGGACATGAGGAAGTTGGTCAGCTAGAGGTAGCTCCAGGGTCTGTATTTGCATCATCTGGTTAATATAGCTTTCCAACAGTATCTCAAGAGGTCTTGCATCTTTCCATAATGTGACACATCCTCCAGTCACTTTAGAATTTAGTTGAGACACCATGAATGGGGAGTGAGATACAAGAGAGGTTGCTGAGATTGTTATCGAGAAAGAAGGCCAGCAAGCCAAAGAATCACACTTGCATTGTCTGCCTTTATGTTAGATCTGACTGACACAGTGCAGAGCAGGAACTTAGCAAAAAACCTGAAAGTCCTGGTCCCAGACCTGGGAACTGAGCTTCTCTCTGGACACTGCCAGGTGGCCCAGCAGCCACAGAAAGTCATGACACAACAACATGGCTTTTTCTGGCTGCTTCAGGAGTAGAGAACCTGGAGAATATTTTAAAAACTAAACCCTAAGAATATGAAAACCTAGGCTTCAAGTGTTAGGACTGTTCAGTGTGTATGTTCCTCCAGTGCTGACCTTATACCTATGACTGTACATTCAGCCACTGATCCACAAAACTCTTGTTCATGGGTTTGAGACCAGAGCTCCACACAGTCCAGAGACCAGGCAAAGTCCATCACAGGCTCATTGCTCAGCAAGCAAGGTAAGGGTTCAGAGAAGGGCCACACCACCACCTGTACTTATCAGAAACCACTCCTGATACCACCTGCAGGGAATGCTGGTACAGTGTGGAAGGCCAGTTTCCATCAAAATCTTGATTTGGGTTCACTCATTGAAAGGGCAGCAGAGAAGACCATGGACATCTCTGCTTATGAGTTGCTCTATGGAACAGTCAGCAGCTTCTGACAGGCAAGCACCACACAGGGACAGTGTCCAGGAGCCAGGCCCAGCAGTGGGACAGCCCTGCTTCATTCTGCTGCACAATGGCAACATATCAGAGGAAGAGTGAGAAGCTTATTGGAGACCATCACAGACTCTGTTAACCTTGAACCAGCTGGAGAATATTTCAACTTTGCAGTCAGTATAGGTTGTCTTGCTTGAGGTTCATCCACAATGAAGTAAAAAAAAAAAGTGCAAGATACTACTGAATAAAAAATGGCCTTTACTAGGATCAAAATACAGCCATACACTGGGTGATCACTACTGCCAGAGTCACTTCATGCAACAGGTGACATGGCTCCACATGCAAAATGACTCCAAATACATTAGGAATATGTTTCCCACTGATGTGTGAGTGTGATCGGTACATATCACATAGGAGACTGCAAGAACTGCATTGCAGCCTTTCATCACCAGTGTATTAATGGTAGAGTTATGCTAAATTGGTTGTCCAGAACTGATGAGGAATTATCTCCCTGCCTGAAACTTTCCTTGATTAAAAGAGTGTATGAGGAAACTTGTGTCTGTAAGGAGATAAAAAACAGTAAGTAGATTTAATTGTTTCTACAACCTTGTGTACTAGGCCTGTTTACCTTAATATAGCCAGGCATGAAGCCTACATCAGATGGAGTAAGAGGGGAGTATAGACGTGATTGAGGTCACTGATTGCTTTACTATCCCAGATTTTACTCCATTCTCAGGAATAAAATTTAAGCAATATGCTGTACCTGAGCTGCTTAGCTAGCAGATACAATTTGCAAGCAAAAGACCTGCAAGAGAGGTCAGCAGACGAACTGAAGCTTTCTGGCTTTGCAGCAGAACAATACCTTAAAACTCCCAGTCTCTTTTGCACTTTGCTTGTCCAAAGGGATATCCAGTTCCTTCAGCAGCTCTTTAGACCATGCATTGCCAGTGCAGGGACCTTGCCATCCTAAGTCTATTAAGAAAACCTAGTTTGTCAAGAATATGCCTGGGAAGCAGCTAAGTAAACAAAACAAAAAAACAGAACACACTGCTGCCTGAAAATATGCTACAGTTAATGCTTGCACAGGAAAATTCTTATAAACATCAAATACTTTCAGAGTCTTTTACCTCCACTTGCTGCAGCAGCTTTAGCCTCCTGTTATAGAATCACCCTGCTGTTGGAATATTACCAGCAGTGGTAGCCTGCACTGGAGTTTTATTCCTTTTTCTGGGCCAGTCCTTTCATCTTTCTTTTTTTTTTTTCCCCTCTGAAGGTTATTTATGCAAGTGTGACATGCAGCTACAGTAAAGTTCCTTGCAATGAATGGAGTGCAGGGCAGTGGTAAATTCCATTCCAAAATCATTTTGAATTCTAAAGGTTTCATTTAAGGGATAATGATGGGAGCAAAGGGCATTTCTCCAGGATTAATCACTGGCTGGGTGAGATGATAGCCCAAGGCAAAGCCACGGGCCATTAACCCCTGCAGGTCACCTTATCCCTACAGGAAATGCACTGGGTCAAGTTCACTGTTGCTATTATAAACTCTTATTCGAGAAAGGGGTTACACTTCTATGTTTATATATGTCTTCCATTCCCATGTTTGTAATGATAGTGGATAGCTTTTGGCAATGCCTCTATATTGTACCACTGAGAGATGTAAAAACAAGTTCTATTGTTATATTTGATGCCAAAGACACAAGTGGATTTTTAATGTTTACAGTGAAACATTTAAGATTCTTGGAAAAGAATGAAAAATGAAATGACAGGAAAATACCACATGAAAAAGACCCAAGGAAATGACATTAGAAAGAGGGAACCTCTCTTCAGCTGGTATAAATCATCACATCTCTAAAGCCAAAGGAGCCACATGAACTCACACCAGCTAAAGAACTCAGACGGAAGTTGAGGTTGAAACACATTGAACAATAAATTTTAGGCTTGGCTCCTATACCATCACATAGGGAACATTATATAAAGGAGCAGTTTGACAAAAATACTGCTAAATGGGATTTAAGTGCTTGTGAAAGCAGCATTTTAAAGTGCTGCCTGAATCCTCTGCTATTGGCATGGCTCTCAGTCCCACAAACTTTAGTCAGGTTCAATATTTTCTAGCCACAGCACCGGGCAAAGGCCTTCCAATCAACCCATTGCAAGGGAAAGGCTATCACTGTAGCTCCATGGGTTGAAGCAGCAGGAATTTTGCTCACTGTGAAGTTTTTCTTTGCTCACCTGGACAGTAGCCCCAGAGTTCAAACTCAGACCCAGAATGAGAACTGTGCAAACTCTTCAGGATATGCACGTTTGAAGATCCTCCTCAACAACGGGACAGCAGACGAAGTTGAACCAGGGCTGTGTTTGTGAGCTTTCTGCCTGCCTTCCCAGCCTTTCTTGAAATGCATTAAACAATTCCAACTTTCGTTAACAAGCAAATAGTCCTCAGCCCTCTGCTTCTGCTAGAGAAGTGCACTGAGGACATGGGAAGTTCTGTCTCACTGCTCATGGCAGCTCCTCTCTTCCCTTGGGGCTGTAGTACCTGTATCCTTTTGGTATGCACTGTCTGAAACCCTCTCACCTCCAGCCTCTCTTTCCAGAGGTGGAGCAGGGATCACTGGTTTTATGATGCCCCTGCAGTTAGCAGCAGTAATCCCATCTATAAAATCGTTTCCTGACTGAGGACTTGCACAGGAACAGCAGACTTAGACTACTTCTCCATAAAATGAAGGGAGTTCAAACACTCCTAGATCCCATCGACAGGGCAAATCTGTAGGGGGTGCATTTAACCCCTTCATTTTGAAGTTGTGCTGAAGTTCAGCAAAGAAGTGAAGATCCGCTGAGCCACAGAAAGTGGCCAAGAGTACATGGCCATACCTGGCAGTGGAGGTGGTGCTAAGACAGGGAGCCCTCGAGTCCGGCAGCTGCTCCTGCAACATTTCCACATTCATCCAGTCACAATCATACAAGGCACAGGCATCCCTGTGGCAGCCAGGGTGTTACACTCTCTCTGAAGTAAATAGAAATCTCACTGCAGGATGGGAGTTTTCCCCAGCAACTCCTTTCCCTCGGAGGCTGTCCTGAGGCTTCTTCTCCCCAGGGAAAGGAGCACAGACCAGCAGAGCTGCTTGTTGCAGGCTGCAGATCCTGCACACACCGAGGCAGCTCCTTCCTGACCACAGCCAGGTGCTTCACTTCTGGAGGTCAGATTTCAGATGGAGCCGTCTCCTGCACTCCCAGTTAGTGAGTGTAGGGGCTTACAGACCATGAGTTTGTTTAAATCCGACTTGGAGGTGGCTGCCTCTCCTCATGCACTGTACACAGTGTTCAGACAGCTAACCTGCAGGTCTGACTTCCCTAAAGAGTTTTAAATTTGCACAGGAAAACACCATCATTTCCCAATTTCAGAATACTGCACTTCGCAGCTTTAATGTGCTTTTAATGGACTTTGTAGGTGCAATACAAAAGTACAAACATATTCAGCATATGGTAATAAACTGCATGGTAAATACAAATACAATAGCTCTCACCAAACTGAAACGTTTACATTTTACTGTTAATTGACTAAAAGGATTTGCAAATGCTGAAAATGAAACTTTGGCATCAATATTTAATAAAATACAACAATAAGATAGTAATCATCTGACAGGATCAAGTAGCTAGTTTTTAGATCATATGATATATGATCAAGTGTAGAACTGATGATGCTCATTGCTCGCTAATTAATGCCTAAACCTACATTCAAACAACATGGAAGGTCTGGGTTAGGAAAGCTGTTACTGCCTTTCATTTTCTTACCTGCTATTTTGAGGAAAGGCCCATTATGTGACTGAAAAGCAATTGTTCTCATGGCCCTGACCCCTGTGAAGATGGAGACAGGTGTAAGGCAGACTCCAAAAGGAAAAATCCAACAATGTCTCTAGCAGGGCCAGTCAGGAGGAGCAGTGTAAGGCTGCTGGCTACCTGCAAGCAAGCACAGGGAGTTTTCCCCTTCTTGCCCTCCCATAGGGAATGCATGGTCATTTCACAGCACCAATGCCTCCAAAGCAGGTAGAAATGTAACTCAGGAGTTACTGAAGTACCAGACATGATGTCTCCTCCTTCTCTTACCTTCCCACATGCTTAGGGAGAGCAAGGGAAAATTCTTGCAGAACAGGAATGGAAAAAAAAGACCGTTGCTGCCAAACCTGGGCTACTTCCAGCACATGATCCAGCGTAGGAGAGGAAGCAGTGGGAGCAGTGGGAGCAGTGGGCAGGGTTCTCTGGGTGCTGCTCACAGGTACCAGCTGGCATCAGACCCCAGGGCTTTTAAGATGCTGCCACATCCTGTGCCTGTTCAACTCCCCACCCAGTGATTACTGAGCAGTGGTCAAATCTCACCCTTCACATCTGCACATACAACAAGCCATGCTGTTGCAATGTCTTCCCTGCTCTGTTGTGCCCACGTCTCCTCTCTGTATTCTTGTATTTGCCAGCTTTCTGGAGGAGGTTCTCTTTTCTGTTATACAGAAACAGTAGCTCTCAATTTCCAGCCACTAGTGCCCCAGTGCTGCTGCAGTACATGGCCATCATTATAGGAACAGAAAACATCCTGCTTGGGGAATGAAAAAGAGACTGAGAGAAAATGCATCATAGTCTTAAATCTAAAATACTTAATAAGAAAAACTGAGAGAAGCAGAATATAGTTTGTTGCATATTTGGATGGCCAATACTTGGAATGCTCCCTTCAAGTACTCATCTCTTGCAGAATTTTATATATTTATATATATATATATATATGTATGTATGTATATGTATATATTGCAGCAGCTTTTCATCTAACTGTTGAAATACTGTAATGATCACATGTTTCGCTTTAAATAGAAACTCCTACTGAAAAAATATCTGGTAGGTAATTTTCTTTCACATCTGTGTTGGGATATGTGCAACATATTATGCATTTGAAGTTTGGGCCAGCATTTTCTCTTGCTAATTTTTTTTTCTCAGAAGAGCCAGCAAGAAAGAATGCTTCATTTTACTGCTCTGCAGTTTTGAAAAATGAAATGGGTTGGACCATCATGAAAAGCTGAATAGTTTGATCTGTCTGTGCTTTGGCTAGGTTTTGCTACAGCACAAGGAATTCAGATCTCCCCACAAAGAGTACTCTAATGATAGGGTACCACAGCCTAGCCCCAGTGGCAGGGGAGCTCTGCTTTGGCCCTTACTCACTCTGACATGTTTAGTCCAAGTTTTAATTCTTTCAGAAATAAGATTAGAAACTGTGCAAGTCTGCATCTCTGCCCCGTGGCACAGTCTTTATGCTGATTTTACCATGTTAAATATAATATTATTATATTATTACATATGTTACATCATACCATAGGGGTGGGGGCTGGACAAGATCAACACTTCTTTTGGCTGCTTCCATTTTATGCTATGTTTGTTTAGCCTGCAAGTTCAGGCCATGTTCAGAGGAACAGTTCATAACACCTGTCAAATTTGGGTTTATTGATTAACTGTTTCAATTTGCAATGAATACAATGAAGGATGTCATCCATATGATCAAGCAGCAAAGGAAAAATTCTGTGAAAAAGACACATCAGCAGTTGTAGCATATACAGAAGGAATTTTCTTCTCTCTTTTCTAGGACTTCCAAAGTCGTCATTAAAGCATTTGGGCCCCATCCCTGACTCACGGACATTGGTACAACCTCATGAGTGTCAGTGGAAGTCAGGCCAATTTAAACCAGCCCAGAATCTGGAAATGAGAAATGGCTTCTTTTTATGCCATGAACAATAATAGAGGCACAAAAACTATACTATTATTATAAATAATAATTTACATAAAATGCTAGACTAAAAAAATCCCCTTAGATGGAATACATATTTGTTTTTTGTTAAGTTACTTATTATGTTGCAAGATGATGTCCAACTAAACCAGCCCCAAATATATGTTTTATGAATATTATCTGTCTTGCTTTTATGGCATCTTAAACTATTAATGTGCTTGTTTTAATCAATAGGTAGTGCAGTAAAGCTGACACAAGAGATTACAGCACATGGCAAAGGAATTCTGCTGCTCTTCAATGATGCTTCTAGGTGATCTTTGTCTTTAAATGTTCAAGAAAAAAGCCAACAGTGATAAAGAATTGCATTTACATCGCTGTATTTAGGTTTATATTCCTTATTCACAAACAATGGGGACTTGGTATCTTCAAACAGTAACATACATTATAATGTGATCCAAATATTTTATCTTGAGTTACTACATAAAAATATTATAGATCATCCAACAATATGAGAAAATGTCACCATATTCATTTAAAATAGCTATCTGTGAAATGTGTGTTACCGTATTTTGCTTGGGGCAATATATTTCCATGCTTTATGAAATTATTAATTCTCATTAAATTCTAATGATCCCGTCTGAAAAGAGCAGAACTAATTAACTGCTCCATTACAGTTATTACTTACTCCTGATGAGGCCTGTAAATGTTTCTACTTTGTTAGGCCAGTGAAAGTTTTCTGAACCACAACTCCTGGCCTTACAAGGAAAATTCCCCATTATTCCATAACAGTAAAATTACCAGGTCCTAACAACACCCATGCAGCTTTTAAGATTGAAGTCTTACATTCTGAAACAAGTATTTTCCTCCTCTCACAAATAAAAGAAAACGAAGCTCATGCTGCCAGGAAGGATCCACTGAACCTGCATCAGTCTGGTGATGTCTACTCAGGGCCAGCACCTATACAGAAAGTAGTTGTTTAAATACCTTTGAGGATTTGGACTGCAGTGGCTCTGTACCTCTGCTGTCACTAGTAAAACCAAAATGACTTTGCTACCTCTCCAGAAGGCTGTGAAAAATGATTACACCCATGGGGTTCTCACACGCTGTGTCTGTTGGGGTCTCATCCCTGCCCCAGGGACAGATGGCAGAGCCATGAGCAGCAGCAGAGCCTGGAGAGCAGCACTGTCCCCCAGTTTGCACACTGAGCTGGAGTGTTCAGCATAAACTGGTAATTTTAAGAGGCTACAGGGTCACCTTCAAAAATGAGATCTGCTTGAAGACCATCACAACTGCAAGAGGTGAGTTCCCAGCATGGACTAAGGACAAGTAAAAGAGCTTCAGGAGTCTCAGCACTGCCAGGGTCAAGATCATAGAAACTCAGTGAGATGTCACCATTGGAAATGAAGGAAGAAAAGCATTGATTAGAGCTGATAAGAAAAGCTTGCTGACTGAAACAGCAAACAAACTGCCACAGTTGCTTTCACAACCCCATAGTGTACAAACATCCATATGTGAGGAAGATTTTAAATACACACATGTAAAAATCTCCCACGATAAGGCTTATGCTGATCTGACCACAGAACTGGAACAGAGCCTATTGTTGCTACTACAACTCTGACCAAGAGCTACTCCAGACAAATATCAAATGCTTTAATCCATCAGATAATACTTAAAATAGAGATACATTAGTTAAAGAATTTGAAAGAAATCTTACTTTGGTGATCTATTACATTATTTACATACAATGAATAAATTATGCTCTAAATTATTTGCTCAGCTTCGTTATTAAGGCATTTTTCAAAGTGTGATTTTTGGCAGGGGGGGATTTTGTTGGGGTTTTTTCAGAGTTTAGTCTTTTCTAGATAAAGGCTGAATTTTTTAGGGAAATTAAATAGTTTTTAATAATGCTCCTTAGATAGTAAATACAAAAATTTTTTGACATTCAACTCCCATCACTCCCCAAGAAACACTTCCATTTGGAAGTGTTTTTGTGGCAAGGCTTCTGCCACAAAACCAGTTTTTATAAAGGCCATTGATACTTTGGAAAGGATCAGAAGTTAGATTTGCAACCTGAAGTGACAAATACACACTGTATTTTGACTCATTCTATGGCAATCTCTGCTATTTAGGCACTCAGATTTGGCTGAGAGTTTTGGATGCTTCTTTGCAACAAAGAAATACAATCCAAAATACTGACTGCTTTGGAAATACTTTTTCCTCTGCTATGTCACCCCTTTCAGTCACAATAATAAAATGATCAATTCTTATAATTAGCCCCTTGTACCAGCCCCTTGAAAAATGTTTTGCCAAATGTTTGCAGTTGCAACTTTTGACAGCGCAAGCGTTCCTTAAACCTCTCACCCTTCCCTGCTTTCTCATGGCCTCCATGTGCACAGGGCATCCCCAGGAAGGGAGCTGATTCACCCTTTGGGACAATCCCAATGGGTTGGTGATCAACTGCACTTTGTTCAGTGCTGGTCCACACCAAGGTCAAGTAATGCTCTTTTGGGCCTCAAGGCAACTGTGCAAGGAAGCGTTCCTAAGCAAGGAAATTCCAAGTGACTTGAGTTTTCTCAGCAGCACAAACAGCAATAGGACCTAAAGCATACTCACACTTTCAGGCTGGACTTCTCTGTGCAAGCGAGCACCACGCACAGCCCCAGGCTCAGCTGCTTCCTGCGAGAGGTTTCATCATTCCTTGGGGGGACCTGGCTCCATCACCCACACCAGCGTGGCAATTCCACCACCCACATACTCCCTGGAGAGCTGTGCCACTTGCCGAGAGCTTCCAAAATAGCAACTTCCCAGCCCATAACGCTAGAAGCTTTTGAAAACATTTGCAACCAATTTTACAGTTAATTAAACCCAGATTTGGTCTATTCAGTCGTTTGTTCTATAACTTTTAAATCTTTCTTGGTTTAAAGTTTAGGGGTTTTTTTTTAAGTCATGTGCAAGCTTTTGCTGTAAATAGGTTAATTGCAGCTCTGATCTTCCTCCAGCATCTGCCAGAAAAGACAAACTGTTTTCAAACATCCAGGCCTAACGTGGATCAGAGCATTTCAAGGTGGGACCAGAATCCCATGCCAAATCATACAGCCAGTAAATAGTATGGCATCAATTCCTCAAAAACTTCCATAGCAAGAGTTTTAGGAAAAGATCCAAATACTCCATCAGTAAATCTCACAGAGTAGGTAAAGCCTTTGCAGTTGCCATATATTTCAAGGGTTCTTTCTCTAACATGTGGTTGCAGTCTACAGATGCAAAGCTTACACTAACTAGATATGCCACAAATTTTGAAGCTCTCCTCTCTCCTCTGCTCAGAACAAAGGTAGGAAAACGGTATGACACAAAATCACTTACTTTTTCTCAACAAGACAAAAAATCATTATTCATGTTTTCCTTTTAAAATCATTATTTCTACCAAGAAAGAGAGGTAAGTTGTTGCAAGAAAGACTGTCTGGCTTGAGTTTAAAGGCAGGCTTCTCTTAACTGGCAAAGTTTCCCCAGCAATGTGCCTTCTCTAGCTCCAAAGCAGAATCTCTTATGACTCTTTCCTTGGGTATGTAAATGAGGAAATACCAGTTAAAATTAAGCTCCTGCTCACCAGAGGCCAATTATTGATTTTCTTCCCTTCTTTGCTCAATGAATAGAACATACAAGATTTTAAAATATTTGAAAAATATTTGAAAAAAAAAGTACCGATTTAAAAACAACTGCAGTGAATTGTAAATATTAACAAAAAAACCCATGTCTTGCCTCCATTGCCCATGAGTGCTATAGTTTTTTTTGAGAAATGAGTGATCCATATTCACTGAATAAGGTCACAGAAACACCACTGTGCCTTGAAGAGCAACTGGAATCTCAGACATCCTTGGCAGCTGTGGGCACCTATACTTAGCCCTAGCCCTGGGCAAAGGAATTCATCCTACAAAATCTGAGGTAACCAAGTGAATAACGTGCTGGTATGCCCCAGACACAGGCAGCAGGTGCTGTGGAGCTATAGGCTGTCCTTTGCAGAAAATAATGACTGATTTACTTAAAATGAGAGCTTAAATCCTTCCTATATCAACCTGGAAGGTGTGAACTGATGTCCAGTAAAATGAAAAACAGTCATGTGGACCCAGATTAATTATCTGCTTGGTTTTGAAAGCAAGTAATTTATTTATTCCTACAAGCAAAGCCCATTTGTGCATTAGAATTATCTCAATGCCTTAAACAAACTTTCAGAAAAGCTTTCCTATGTAGCAGACAGTAAAGTGAACTGTAGGAAATTTCATTTCGGACAGTAAAAAAACCCCAAAACCCTCTGGTGTCTAGTACCTTCAAATTGATATTAGATATTATTATAATTCTTTTTTAAAAATCACTGTGCACTTCCTTAAAGCAATGATGTTGGTGCCACTTACCATCATCTCCTGCTGCTGGTAGGGGACCACGGGGAGGGAGCACAGATGCCAGTGAGAGCCTGACTCAAGGCCAGAGCACCACCCCTGCAATCCTGCTGCAACAAGCAGGCTGAGATTTCCCAGAGCACATCCAAGCACCGAGGATGGGAGATCACTTGTCAGTCATTACCCACGTTGGAGACAGGCTACTCTCTGAAAGCTCTGCTGCCTTCTAGCACTTTTCTTTCTTAAATCGCGCATCCTCACAACCATTTGACTTTTAGTTGTCTTTATTTTGCAAAGACCACCCTATGTATTTTAGGCAAACCTGCACCACACTAATAGACCAGAAGTATGAGTCAGACACCATCCCATCAGTCTGTGTAAATATGGGCCATTCCCTTAATGCTTGGACTCGAGGATCCTTGTGAATTGTCCATCCCAATTCAGAATATTCTGTGAGTGTGTGTGTGAAGTCATATAAACGTATACAACAGTTTATGCAAAATGTGCAGGATATACAAAATCCACATCAATCAAAAACATCACCACAATCTTGATGTAAATCGAGAACCACAACTCAAAATCCAAGACTCTAGTTTAAATAATTGGTGTTCTGTAAAAGAACAAATTCTCCTTCCTCTCATTTGAGGAAGTGTGCAGGGCTAGAAGTAAGAGAGTCATACAGAGGGTTGTTTACCCTTCATTAACAAAAAAAAAAAAAAAGAAAGAAAGAAAAAAAAAGAAAAGAAGGAAACCTGCAGATTCTGTATCCAGAATAAATCTATTATGCCAGTTTCATAAAAATTCATTTTTTGAACCCATTCCAGTATTCACCAGAACTCATGCCAGTTTTTTCTCCAGTTGCTTTCTGCATCAGTGAGACTCCTGACCTCACACATGGCCACTTTCCTCTTTGACATTTTGACATCATCATTTAAAGGCTGTTGTTATCATGGCAGGTTCTTTACAGCTGGAACAAAGAAACAGTATGGTTTTACTTCTTGGGAAGAACATTTACTGAACATCCTGCAACCAGTCTACTCCTAATCCGTGGAAACCAATGGCTCATGTTCTGGGGAAGTCAAAGGTTTGTGACTAGTTACTGTACAAATCAGAAAGAAAAAACATAGAGAGCTTGTTGCTGAAATTGTCAGTGATGTAATTAAAGGTGAACACAGATCAAGAACCACCAAAGAATGGAGTATCAGGTAAAAGAAGATGCTAAAAATGCCTTTTTTTAAAGAGAGAAGTATTGATATTGTCTTCAAGCTACTGACCAAGATTCCTCTGCACAATGGATTATATATTACTGTAACCTGTTTTAATTACTGCTTAATGAATAAAAATTCTACTATTCTTCAAATGTGTCGTTCTCCTGTATTTTGGATTCTATTTTTAATCAATGAAAAACTTATTAAATTTTGAAAAATAACAGTTTTATGGGCCATACTACATGAAGTACTGTTTCTTGTTAATTCAGACTATTTTTTTCAGTGTCATTGCTTTTGAAATACTAACAATTTCTATCAATCAGAGATGTGCAGAATTTAAGATGCTAAACTAATTTTAGATAATTTATTTTAAAACAAATCACAGTTCCAAAACAAATTTACATTTCTATAAACATGATTTTCCAGGAAAACCTGATACAAGGAGATTTTCTCCAAATGATTGCCTGGAATCACTCTGGCTCATTCAGGTTCATTTTCCTCTTTAATAAGTTTAAGGACTATGGCCTAATTTTAATTTAACCAAACACATGCTTGCTAAAATTAACATTGAGAGTTGTCATCAAAACATCAAAATTATTTTTTTAAAAGTGTTGTAATTTTAAATTTCAAAGTTACACTTAAAAGTACAAGAAATCCAAACTGTAGACACAAGCTAAACAGTATTCACTAATGAATATGTTATTGCTGACAAGCATGGGTAACATAATTAAATAATTGTATTTTAAGGGTATCTTTTAGCAGCATCCCCACCCTTAAGATCAAAACTGTGCCTGGAAAAATGTAGCAATAATTTATGTTGACATTAGTAGTTAAAGCATTTCATGGAATTGTTAATTTTTCATTTTTGTCACACTGTTTCCAGACTCCCTGATACTCAAAAAAAAAAAAAAACCAAAAAAACCCAAAAAACACAAACAAACAAAACCCACAAAAAACCAAAAACAAAACCAAACCAAAACAAAACAAAACCCACAAAAATCTAGAGAAAATGACTGCTTCCTCTGTTGCTCTTCAGTATGTTTAACAACCACATTTCTGGGTACTGTCATACAGCCAGACATACAGGAGCTATGAAATGCACTTACAATTTATTGCCTATAATTAATTACTCTCACAATCCTTTACAAGGAAAAATTGTACCAATAAAATGGAGACCTTATAAAAAGAACTGCGTATGACTTCGAAATGACAGGCTTCTCTAGCAGTTTCACTACTGCTTTTTGGCTAAAATCGTTCTTGTTCAAATAGTGAATTCTCCGCCTGGGCCCGTCCCAGCTCTCTCTAGTTCTGCCTCCAGACTGGCAGCAAAAGCTGCATTCTTCAGCAGGAAAGTTAGCAACCCAGAGGATTCTATTGCAAGTCTCGGTATAGCATGGTTTGTGAGTTTTGTTTTTTTTTTAAGCTTCACGTCTTGGAATTAACAGGTTACATGAAAAAATTGGCTTCCTTTTAACAAAACTAGTTTTCAACTTCACCACAGAATAAGTTGAAAAATCTTTTTGTAAAAACTTGAGGATGTGAAAGGCAAATAAAGCCAAGGGGTTTTTCTACACTAGAGATTTTCTAGGCTGGCAAATTGGGTTTATGTTCTATTTCATATTTTTAATGCTCAAGATTGATGACATTAATAGTAGGGTTTTACATCAAATGTTAAACACTGCAGAAGAGCAGGCACCCATCAGAGCCAGAAGGACTTTTACAGGTTAGAAGAGCAGAGCTCCTCCTGCATCTCTATTAATAACCAGCTACAAAATCCATTGCTTACATAAATAATGGTGAAACAGGGAGGGGATTAAGCATAGTAAGGGCTTTGTTTTGGTGGACTTGTTCAGTGAAAAGCAAAATCGTAGTTAGTATCAATCCACTTAGTTGAGAAAGTGAACTGGGACAACTGAAGTCCCCCAAACCAGGAATTGTGCTTCCCAAATGATTATTTTTTTTCCAATCCAGTTATAATTTATTTTTAAAAGTGATTCCTAGCTTTCCTATTGCAAACCCTGGGCAATCTCAAGCCCCTTGCTGTTGTCCTCTTGAGTCTGTAAACAGGCAGAATTAAACAACAGCATCCCTAAGTGCGGACTTACTCCATTCATCTTAATGGACTGTTAATTATGACCACTTAAATGCCCACAGTGTTAACCCTGTCACCGCTGGCTGCATTTCACCCGAAAAGGCAGTTTATAGATGTTGATTTATACACAAGCAAGTAGATGTAAACCTCTCCATCAATGCACTGTTAAGTGAACTAAACGATTCATAAAGTTATGAATATAGATTATGAAGGCAGTTGAAAAATCTGATAATCATCTTCTGAAGTTTATCCCTTTCAAAGATTAGAGCAAGGTGCTGCTTTCAGAGTCAACACTGCTGGGTAACTGAGGGCTGAAGAGTTTCAAATAGCGTGGTGTTGGGTTTGTAGTGAATTTTCATGTAGTGAATTTCCAAGGGCTGATAAGGTGTAGTTAACTGATTGACTTTGCACATCCTAAGTGATGCAGCAGCATGTAACGTCAGGATTTAATAAGTCTAGTTGACTTTTAATTTCAGAAATTTTTATAGAGCTATGTAAGATACGAAATTATTTATTTTAAAAAGCCAGGAAAACCTAAAAAAAAACCCCAAAAAACAACATAGATTTTATATATTGCTGCCTATAAAGCTGATGCAATTAACAGAATTAACTGGTATGACAAATGGAATAAATTTTTTGGGCACAAATATATACGCATTTGGAGGGGCCACAAAAATCACAGTGGTTTTGAAGAATTTAACAGAACAATATTTGGAGTACAGTCATGACAGGAATTGTATTTTTAATATTGTATGTACTGCAAAAATAATAATTAACCAAGCCTCAGGTTTCATTGTCTTGCTGGTTCTCCACTGGCACCCCTGGCTATTTGAGGAAAATCTTAGCACCAAAAGGGACCGCGTCCATTTCTTCTGTCACACATGGGTTTTCAGTCATTCCTTCCATCAAATCCTGTGGTTGCTCCATGCTTGCACAAATCCCAGAGGCTGGGGGTATGTGATAAGCTGGTTAGCATGGGAAAAAGCAAGAGCTCACAACATTCATAACATGCAAACCCCTTGTAAATATTTCCTCAGTCTGCACTGGCGGTTACAGCCGCCACCACTGCAGCGCCACTGGCCGCCCATGCACTGCAGATGCTCATTTTTGCAGGATAACCATGATTTCCAGAGTCCATGAAACAGCCAGTGTGCCACTCCACAACCATTAGAAAACAACAGATCCACCAAGTAAAGCAACTCTGGAACCAGAAACCATATTCCTGAGAGCCCAACAACAATTTGTGCTCAAGCATGCAGTCTGTTTTGCCCATTTAAACACTTTGGGGTATCAATTTTTTTTTTTTTTTTTAATAAGAAATAGTTGTAAATGAGCAGTTGGGCCCACGTGGTCAGCACATAACGCTGGCAAGAACAGAACAACAGTACAACAGTACGTGGGCCGATGCCTTGGGTCTACCACCACTCTGGAGACCCCCCTGATAGTTACCATAGAGATAGCAGGAGCCACAAAGAGCTTCGATCACATTACTGGCTGGGAGGGGGTCAATTTGTATGCGCGAGCCCTGCTGGGATTGAAAGAATGCAGAGGAGGACAGGAAAGATAATAGAGAGAAAAATAAGTGAAGGGAGAATACAAGAAATGAGAAAAATGAAAGGAAGAAAGGAAAAGGGGGCAGGGGGAGACGGGAAAGCGACCAAAGGGAGCGAGGCTTCTCAGAAGAAAAAAATTCAGCAGAAAGACTAAGGGAAAATGAAGAGAGAAGGAGAGAAAACATGAGTGAGAAAATTCATCTTGTGCAGACAGCACTCATGTTGTTGCCTGACAGGAACTGCTGCTCCAGAGGAGCTAAGCCAGTGGCGTGGGCAGCTGCAGGAGCAGCAGGGATGGATGGAGGGATGGAGGGAGGGAGGGGGGGAGGGATGGAGGGATGCTTGCAGCATCTGACCCACACCAGAAAAACTGCTCCAAATACAGAGCAGAGGAAGGAGACGGAGAGGAGAGGAGAGGAGAGGAGAGGAGAGGAGAGGTTTGTTTCTATATGCTCACATGTGAACATCCTGAAGCTATTGCCAACTGCACCAGTACCACAGAAGCAAACAAACTTGTTTCTTTCTTCTTTGTACTCCTCAATGAAGGGCACTGAGGGCTCAGGGGAGGACAACTTTTGCCCATGAAAGCTGTGACTGCCTGGTCTGGTGGGGCTGGAGCTTCAGCAAATGCTCTGGGGTCTCCATGAGGACCACAGCAGCCTCCACATTCCCAGCTGCCTGCTGCAGACAACACCTAAATCCCCACTCCAGAAAGGCTGAGAAGAAAAATTTGAATCACTAACTAAATCAGCAGAGTGTCCCAAACACAACATTTGGGAAATAATCTCTTAGGGATGACAGTGACCAGTGTAATAAGTGGACTATGTTGCAAAAATCTGTTGTTCCTCTGCAGGTTAGTAATGTCACAGGCAAACCTGCTTGTTTGCCAAGAGGAATCTTAGCCAAGTCAGAGACAGAGGGAGATATTTAATACATAACCAGTAACAGTTAAAGAAAAAAATCTTATTTGGTGGCATGTTCCTCAGCCCTGTACCTCGCAGAAGGTAGGGGTAACCATGAATGTCTTGCTTTGGTGGCCTCATTGATGCCATCCACCATGCTGCAGCAACTCACCTTAAAGTTCCCAGGACACTTCACAGCCTCGTGCTGCTACTCAGCTGGGATTTTAGTTTGCTGCCAGAGGAATGCCCCAAAGGTTGGCAGAGCAGCAGACTGCTGCAGCGTACTGCAGCCCCATGGCTGAGTGACAGGAGAATTTTTCCTGGGGAGAATGACAGTCTGCTGAGTTTTTCTAGAGTACACCCTTTTTCTTCTTAGCAGGAGCACCACAGTATTCCTCACCTTGAGGGCCATCCTATTCAGCCCTGTGAGAACAAGACAACATCCCCTACATTTTCTTACAGAGAAACAGATTTAAATATGTTCACTGAAATTTTAGCATGGATTTCGGAGACAAATCCCAACTGTCGATAGCATCAATTGGCCCAGCTGTATCATGTGCTCTGTATGCACAGACCAGCCTAGAACTGAATGTGAAGGTGGGTTGTTTTCCTTTTTAATGAACCAGTGCTGGGTTTGTATCATTCCACTTTTCAAGCCAGCTGCCAAACTGACCATAAAGTAGATTTCTCCCTTGCATATTAACACCAACGTCAAGTTACCACTAAGATCAACAGCATTGCTTTTGTGTTAAAAGCACACAGATGTCTGAGTAACAGTAAAATTACTGAAGTATGTAAAAGCCTCTGGAAATGCTGGAAAGCAGCTTTTCCATATATAACAGTGTTGCCATTTAAGTCAAATACATTCTGATTTTAGCTTAAAAAGCCCTCCAAAGCAACACAAACTAAATTGAAAACACTTTCTGTTCAGAGGAATATCCTGTTGACATAAAGCTGCAAAGTAAAGCAAGAAAATGGCATGTATAAAACAGCAAAGTGCCTTTGTAGGAAACCTGAATAGTTTTATGCACAAGTTTCTGAACTGTCCTATGCATTAGAGCTACTATCTTTCTTAATGCGATTTATAATACAGAATCATTTTTAAAGGAGATGGTGTCAGTCCAGCCACAGATATACTCAAAGATTTCAAAGCCTTTTTTCAGCTCTTCCCTTATCACCACCACACATGTAGGGAGGAGATCCTCCAGTAAGCCCTGTAGTTTCCAGCCAAGCCCAGCTCAGCCTCAACAGCCTCAGGCTGCCGAAGTCATTAAGATTTTTATGAACATCTACTAGCCAGATGAGTCCTCATTTCCAAATCCCTTACAAATGTTTCCACCACAAGAATACCTTCCAAAAGCTGGGTGATAGGCCCCAAACAGTTCTTTCACTACTGAACTGGAAACTAAAAAAACCGTCCAGCAATGGTAATTTGTACAAGTCTCTTAAATCTTGAAAATGAGGCTATTTATTTTCTAATAATAAATCTTTACTGCAGATAATCTTATCTTCCTTCCACAATAAACTCCTAATTATTACCTTTCCAGCCAGCATATCTGGGATTTTAAAAGTATGTGACAGCAGTAAAAGCAAGTGCTGGATCTTAGGACTGGAAAAAAGGGAATCGTTAGGTTAGGCATGCAGAAGATCCTCGTTTTTCAAGACCTCGACAACATGATAGAACAGAACGAGTTACAAGCTGGGAGTGAACTATTCATACAAGAAAAGTCAAGGACAGCCGTGGCCCCACCAGCTGTGGGGAAACTCCACCTTCGGTTTGTCAAGACCTGTGCTGCCCAAAGGAAAACAAAAGACGAAAAGTCCTTCCTTTTTTTTTTTATTTTAAGTTAGACCCAGTCAGAATCCATTCCTAAATATTAAGGGAAAATGAATAAAACGTTTTTACAAATATTTGTCGAAACTGAAAACTTTGCACATCATTAATCACAAGTTTTATCTCTCATTTATACTGGAAGTACTTCAGGGCTGGCAACCCCATGAGGCCCAAGAGTACCGAGCACGGTGTGTGTCATGGCACAGATCTTTTCTGTACCACTTTCACTCTGCTGAGGCTAAGCAAATTATGGAGAGCATCTGTAAGGTTAATTTTTGAGTTTCAGAATATTTATGTCACCCAAGAAAAAAAATCAGATAAAGTATGTCCTCACATTAAATTGAAGATCTTAATTTTGAGTAGTAATCACTTATCACTGCCTATTTTCAATCAAATCATAGAAGAGGAAATATTTAGAGACATGAGCTAAAGAACACATCTGTCTTACAAAACCAGAAATGTTTGCAGAGAATCTGTGAAGTGAAAAGGAGACCAAAATTATCACTCTAATCCTCCCATTTCACTTCATTGCTTTACAATCATCTTTTAAACAGTACAAGGGATTTAGCAGCACCAACTTTTAAGCAGAATATTTACAAACAACTCTCAGCTTGTTAAACCAATTATTCCTTATCAATATGTGCACCACTCTAGCAAGCACTTAACAGTTGCTTGCAGAGCCAGATACGCCAATGACACAACAAGAAAATAAAATAACCAGAATATCCTGTCCCCTCAGAATAAAATATTAAACCACCAGTCCCTGGGCCTCAGTTATTTGGGAATACCCAGATACTCCTTGCTCTTCTGGAAGGTGTAGATAGAAGTATTCCCACACCTTTCCTTGTCTGTTTAACTATGAAGGTGCAATTTAGCTCTCAGGTTTTGCCAACAAAACTGCGATGATGACAAAGGAACATAATACTTAACAGAAAAAAATAAAAAAAAAAAAGCCTATCTCATGTAACAATGTTTTAAGTACATTAGGGCAAATGAACTTCATGAATCAAAGTCATATTCTTTACAAGAAAAACATTATACTGGCATTTCTTGTGAATGCATTTCCTTGGGGCAAAATATATCTTTTGAGTAATCATAAAAAGAATTTTTAAAGTAATTGATATTTTATTGATTTATAATTTGAAAAAAAATTATTTCTCCTATTTATTTCTGCAAAATTTTTGTGTCCTTCATATCTGTGGGACAAAATACAGTGTTATATCTCCTTGGTCCTTCTTCACACCCTGTTTCCTCCCTGGAACCCTACATACCTTTCACACATAAACCGGATTTCCATGACATTTAAATGCAGTTCCTTAAGCTTTCAGCAAATGTGACACAGCTTTCCTCTCTGGGCCCTACAGCAATCTCCAGTATTACTCAATCTGGTTGTAATCTTCCTATTCCTTAGTTAATATTAAAAATTTGAGCTGAGTGTCACTTTCATTTTCAGAACAAGACTTGCCCATTAAAAAGTCAGTGCCTGCCTTTCTAGGTTATTGTTACTAGTCTGTGTATTTTTTTTTTCTCACAAGCACAAATTTGTAATTTTAGCCTTTGATGGATTTGTCATTTGCATTTTAGTAATTTTGCTCACTCTGCTTTTCACTAATGCTATTCTTTGGAGATTCCTGTGTGCTACAATTATAAAAAAATAACTAGGAAGCTACTTGGTTTCATAGTGTCTTTGATTCAAATCGTCTCAAGAAATGCTGTACCAACTTCAGGATGTGTAGGAAAGAAGTGTTAAATATATTTTTATGTATCAATCCATTGGGGAGAGTATGGAACTGAGAAATCAAAGCAAAAACGTTCAGCTACAGATAGTAAGCTGTACCAAGATGCTGAAATAATCAGGAACTGCATATGCAGTATCTGAGAATTTCCTTGAAAAATTAAAAAACCTTAATAAGAACAATACAGTTCTCAACAGGAACATTATCCTTAACAATTAGGATCAGAACTTCTGCCCAAATTGACTTTAAAGAAACCAGTAAGTGAATAAAATCAAGCAGTTCTGTCTCAAAATCCCATTCTTTAATCCTCAGACAATCCTCTCCAGCCATCCCTGCATTATATTTTTTTAGCTGTCTTTGTTTTATTTTTTTTTTTCCTGAGTGCGTTGTTTCTGCTGTGCTTATCTTTGAAGGAGTAGGTCCAAAGTAAGCAAACAGCAACGAGAAAAGAAATAAATAAATAATCGTGGGGAAGGAGCCTTTCTGAGCCTGTGTAGCTGAACCACTGACTTATTGTCTCTGCTCTCACCACACCCCCCACTTCAGTCGGTTGTTCCTCTGTAAAAAAAAAAAAAAAAAAAAAAAAAAAAAAGAAGAAGAAAACCAACAACAAAAATTTAAAATTTTGTGAAGGCCTAACTGTATTAACAGCCTTACAATTCTTAGGGAGGAAAAAAAAATAAAAAAAGCTATTTTGCAGTTATGTGAAAACAAAAAGCATCTGAAATCAGCATGTTGTATTTGTTTGCACCATCAGTTTGAGGTGGGAGAAAAAGAAAGAAAAAATAAAGACAGCGGTTAACCCATTTTAGTAGAAGTGGAAAAAATCCTGGGGACTTTTTAAGCCTAATTTCAGCCTAGAGTGATTTTTATGGCCAAACAATGAACCCTTAAAAGAATTGGTTCATATCATGAATACACAACAAACTCTGAACCCAGGCCCTGATTCAATTTCCAGGGTAATGGGTAGGAATACTTCTTTTGATTTTGGTGATGGTAACAACGTACAATATCATAAAAAATAAAAAATCTTTACCGATGTGTTCTGGCTGAACACAGACCAATTGTTTCTTTATGTTGCAGGAGCTCTGAGAGTGTTTTTGCAGCATTACATGTGACTTATGTCGATGAAAACAAATCGATACAAATCGTGGGTAAAAAAAGCACCATCACTTAGAGAGGTGCTAAATTTCCAGACCACAGTATTCAGATTATGATTATTTATTGCCATTGTAGGTAGATGAAAGGCTGTGGCGTCCCTTCCAGTGTCCCTGCTTCGTGCCAGCTGAATTCTGCGAGAGGGATGGTGTTAGAAATGGAAGGCTACAGTAATGTTAACTATGCTGTTTCCCTCCAACATCCATTTTGTTCCAAAGAAACACTTGCCAGAGATTAAAATATTCAAGATGGCTGTTTTCTGCACCCTTTCTGCGAGCTGTACAGTTTTTCATCTTTCCAATACTCCGGGTCGCCGTCTTTATTGAGACCATGAATATTTTATTCCCCATCTTATCTGCCTCCCAAGTCATTAATTATTGGCCAAAGTTCAAAGGGAGTTGCTTCACCACGGCCTCGCTCCGATCCCGGACACCGCGCAGCCCTCCGGCCGCCGCTCCAGCTGGACGCCGCTCCCGCACCGCCGCTCGCCGCCGAGGATGCGCCCCCGCACCGGGACACCCCCGGCCGAGCCCCCCCGGCCNGGGGTCCCGGCTTGGCTCGGCCCCGCCCGCTGGCAGGAGGCAGCGGGGAGCCCCGGCGAGAGGCGAGGGCCGTGCGGATCCCCCCCGGCTCCCACGCACAGCCCACTTCTCCCCTGGGGCTTCCCGTGGCGGGGGAAGAGTATTCTTTTGTCCCCGCCTGTCCCCGTGTTTGTGAGTGTCCTGAGCAGCGGCGGGGCTCGGCTCGGGCCGGGGGCTCCAGCAGTGCGGGCAGCCGTGTCCTCCCCATCCCCCAGGGCTCCGCTGGACGCGGCGGGAAGGGGACGGGACCCGCACCCGCGAGCAGCGCCGGCTCCCCGACTCCTCCATCCCGCAGCGCCGGGTCACGGGCGGCCGGCGGCGGCTCCCCCTCCACCGAGTGCGGAGTCCCCGGGCGCGGCCCGAGGCGGGGAACGGCGGCAGAGCTGTCCCCTCTGCCCCCAACCCGAGCCACCGGCCGCCCCCAGCCCCGCGTCCCCGTCCCATCGCCGAGCGAACAAAGAGCCGCGGCGCGTTGCGGGTTGCTGGGGTTTATCCAGGTGCTGGTGATGCCAGGTTGAGACAATCGGCGCTCCACTGGTTCTGGGTTCTCCCGAACGTCTCGACGGCGAGTCTTCCCCAGCCACCTTAGAAATTGCTTGGAACATCGGTTGGAAATACTCTGGAATTTATCTCGGTGTTGGTTAAGAGGTCACTTTGAATATGTCAAGTCTTTTTTCCTAAAAGCATCAGACGGTGCGGTCCCCGTTACATTTAGAACAGCGTTTATCCTAGACTGCATATAGATAAATGGATTAAGGCAAGAACCGGCTGGTTTGTCCGGGTACATTATACAGCTACGAGAAGCTTTTTCCATGGCTAAGAACTGAAAGCTTCACTGACCTCTGAAAAAAAAAATTTACTTCATACAAAGAAAGCTTCGATTCCCTGTCTAATCCAAAAAATGTATTAGGTTTCCCATTCTCCACAACCTTAATTGTAATTAGTTAGTGAGCAGATGGGATGAGGCACTTCCCATGCACGAGCTTTCCACTTCTACAGAATGAGTTTATCAAGCACTGCCTAAACGTCGCTTTGTATTACCGAGCCCATGATGAGCCTCCTCCTGCACACGTGTCGCAGGATCGCGGTGTGGATGCTCACACCCCGCACCTATTTTAACAGGTTTGACGGTGCACGTTAGCACAGCGACGTGTAGCAACTGGAATGAGCTTAACAAACCCCGTGGTCAGCAATAACCATCCCTATAAAACGCATCTGTGACTTGCTAAGGAGAGCAAGACTTGCTTTATGGGAGCAGAAACGCCTGTCCTTCCTCATGAACTATCAGCTAATTTTAGTTTCTAAATTGTTACTGGTTTTCCAGGCACTGCTGCTTCACACTGACATGATCAATTTTCTGTTGGTGATGGTTCCTGTAAGCTCTTGATGCCTGCTTGCCAGCGCGACGGTCCAAGCACTGGCAAATGCAGATTTTTATATTTCATCCCCTGCGAGATTTTGCTGGCTGCAGTGGATGCAGTGCTACCGGACTGAATCCATCCTGCACTGCAAACAGCGTGGAAATATCGAGGAGGGAATTCACCTGAACCACTTTAGTTAAATAAAATTCTCCCTACCAGCAGGAAATATTTACGGGTTAAGCATGGCTAACGGTGACAGGGGGCTTCTGCAGAGAGCTACACCTCCCCTGATGCTCAGCACACGGCTCCCAGTTTTTCAAAATGTTTTACCGAAATTAAAAATATGTGGATGATAGGGGAAAAAAATATACCATCACATCAACGATTTAAGGTTTACTACTTTCAAAAGATTTTTCGGTGTTTCTAAATACATGTCTTTTCTCTGCTATCTTGGCTAGCGAGGGCCGTATCTTGTCATCGATGGTAAATCAATGGCACAGCCTGACCTTTAAGAGGGTTGTATTCCTTATTCAAACCAGGCGGGTTGAACAGAAAGATCTGTGAAATACAGCTTCGCTGGGGAAGGGGCATTTTTAATGCGGATCCTGTTTTCTCTAAACTGTAAATATATCCTCTCAGAGCTGGCAAGGGTCGGGCTGGAAGGCAGCCGGATTTCACGCGACCAGAGCGCTCGTTGGAATCGGCTCTCGCGCGCGGATACGGCGAAGGTGCCAACTTCTAATTGACACGTTTAGGCGAAGCTCCCAGAGTAATTGCTTTTAACATTCATTTATGCAAAGCGGCTTCGCGCGGGCAGGACGAGCCCGGAGCGGCCGCGCCGCCTGCCAGCAGGGAACGGGCCTGGAACACGTCCCGCCTCGGGCGGGGAGGGACCCGCAGGGCACGGCGGTGTCCCGGTCCTGCCCGCTGAGCCCCGGGACGCGGCGGGACCCCGCAGCCGGCTCTGCCGCCAGGCTCCCGTGCCCCCGCCTCGCTTCACCCGGCTGCGAGGGCTCCGTCCGCCGCGGAGAGACGGGGCCCGCCGGTCTGCGCGGTAACACCGCGCCGCTGAGCGCCGGCCACAGTCGCACTCGGCAGCGATCACAATAATCCTCCTCGCAAGCGGCGTTTGTCCCCGAGTCTCGGCTCCCACCCGGGCTGTCCGCTGGCGATCGCTCGAGTGCTGGAGCGCCGTGAGCGCCTCCCGGAGCAAATCCCAATCGCCCGGCAGCATCGCCCGTTTTCCCGGAGCAGTTCGAAGATGGTATTTTCCTTCGCACCTCCCGCCGCGGGAGCAGGGGGGTGCAGAAACTCCCGGATACTCGGGTCCCTGCCAGCCTCAGGACGGAGCTGGCCGCTACAGCCGGCGGTGCTCGGCGGCCGCTCGCAGCAACCGGTCCGCCGCAGCCACGCAGGAGCAGGTCTCGGGTGTCCCGCAGCCCTCGCCCGGGAGCGGAGGGGCTCGGCCGTGTGACTCCGCAGGAGCTGGGGCGCCGTGGGCAGAGCAGCCGCTCTGCGGCTGGGCTCAGGGCGGGCCCCGCAGCAGCTGGGGCCGCCGCGCTGCGCTCCCCGCCGGGGGCCCCCCTGCCCGGCAACACGCGGCGCCTGCAGGGCCGCCGGCGCTAATCTCACATCCTCCCCCGGCGCACACGCACAAAACGACGGCCGGCGGCGGGGGCGGCGCCGAGCCCAAAAGGGAAATCCCGTCCCTGGGTGGGCTCGAACCACCAACCTTTCGGTTAACAGCCGAACGCGCTAACCGATTGCGCCACAGAGACTCCGGAGAACCCGCGGCCGCCGTACTACTCAAGTGCTTTAGCACCACCCCCGCCGCAGCCCCACCGACTCTTCGCCCTTGCCCTGGCCACCGGCGGCCACCACGGACCCACCAAGCCCGGGATCCTGAACTGCGAGCCTCGCGAAACGCAAAAAAACCACTGAGGAAGCAGCGAAAACGGCGGCTTTTCTTCTCCTACCCAATGAGAAACACTCATCCCCAAAATCATTGTTCGCAGCAATGCTCTTTATTTTAGCGAATAAATTCATGAATCAGACTTAAGACTTCTCCTTGGATGCTACTAACTGATGAGTTACATATGCAAACCAAAATACAATTTCCAAATATAACGACAAAATTGTCCTATTAATATATTCAAAAGGTAATTTTAAGTGACTGCAGGGTTAGCCTGTCTAAAACAGGCAGCAGTCCTCTGTGTGTGCAGGTTAAGTGTATTTACTGTTCGAAGTACTGGAAACAGCCGTGAAGAAAATCTAACATTTCTATTTATTATTTTATCAGAATCTTCTTCCCAGAGTACCCTACAGTAAATCGATACCTACAGCTCTGCATGTACAAAGTTTCGCATCTGAAACCGAACAACTGTTTCCCCTTTGTTTTCACAGACCGATATTGTTTGAATCTTTTTGAACTCTTACAATATCCTTGGCTTCATGTTGTCGCTATGTCTTCCTGAAGCTCTGCCTGATGGCTCTTTTGCCCGTTAAAAGCCTCTGGTGTTGAGCAGGCACATGGCACTCACAACACTGTGGCACTGACTGCTTTCCAAGCAGTGCTTGTTATCTCCTGGCATCCACGACCGAGAAGTCCCAGCTCACGCCTGAAACCAGAGAGTCTCATATTTTGCACAATACCTTGCTCATCAACACCGTTTGACTTCATTCCTCATCCCAGTGAGTAACTTCAGACTGATCACTTACTGATCACAGTTCAACTTTTCCAGTTCTTCTAATACTTTGAAAAGACCTACATAAATGCCTGCATTATCTCAGGATGGCTCAGTTTTCTTTTATTATGTATTTTTGGTACCTTACTGACTGACACATTTTAAAACCTGGAAGAGAAAGACAAGATATGCAAGCCCTGAAGAGTAATTGAAATAATTATTTTAAAGATTGCTTTTTGGGACACCATGCCTGCTGCTGCATACTTTCCTACCCAGATATCTGCTATTCTCAGGGTCAGAAGAATCAGTTCACAGGCTGGACCACTTCTGTCTGCTCTGTGTAGGAGGACAAGCAAGCAGTCCTGTGATTTTATGCACAAGCCAATGGATATTTAGTGGAACTAACAAGATTTCAGTTTGACTAAAGGCCTAACCCATAGATCCACAGATCTGTAGATTGAGTGTGGATTTGGGGCCCTGAAATGTTCTACTCTGTGCACATGAATATTCACATGAGTTTTAATGAACATAAGCTATTTTCAAACTCTGTGTTTAGAGTCTAGATCTTAAGAGGATCTTTGCTGTGCTGATACTGAACACAAGCTCTAACTCTGAGCTGTCTGACCTGGTGTTAGACATCCAAGGCTACCTACTCAATGCACTGGGACAGTGAGTCACTTGTCACCTTTCTTCTACAGCAGTCTTCCTCACAGAATCTCAGAGTCTGTCATTTAAAGCCTTACAAGGTAAAAAAGAAAATAAAAAGAACATACACAGCTGTGAGTATTACCCCTTCAAGCTTGAAACCCACAGATCAGCAAAAGATCTGAACGTGGATGACTTGGCTAACTGTGGAAGCACTAACCAGTGAGAGACTGTACCAGAGGGCAACATTATCTATCACTGCCCTGCAAACGGAAAAGATGTGCTACCTGCTCTTGGGAGAAGGTGTCTGACTGTATCTTTAGTGGAAAGGAAGAGCCCAAGTCCTGTGTAAGGTATTCAGAAACCAGAAAGAGCTGTTACTTCAGAATAATTACCCTTCCTATCAGGGTTTTGTTCTTTATTTCTGGACAGATCTGTTCCTTGAAACTAGTTCTTGTGAATTGTGTCTGGAGGTGCTTAGTTATTTGCAATATCTAGTGTATATAATTTAAATACTACTATTACATTCACTAATTATGAGTCATATTGTGGTTTAGATTAAAAACAATATATTGTATAATAATATATTAAAATATAATATTATATAATATGAACTAATTTATATTTTATATAATTTTTTTATTCTTAAATCTGTGAGCTTAAATGTTCATAGCTATGACATCTGTGACCTTCTTCAGATATAGTCTTTGGTTCTTAAATGTCAGAGAAAGTTACTGCAGGACAGAGGGTGAAACTGGTATTGTTTACAAGATTTATAAACACATCATATATTCATCTGCTGTTCAGAAAAAATAAATCTAGTTTTTCACCCGGAACAATTCCTAAAATCAATTCAACATGATATAGCAGAAACAAAAGAATCCTTCCACTTATATCTCTAAATTACTCTATTTCTACAATTTCTACATGAGAAAGGACCACTTTTCCTCAACAAGCACACACACCTACTTCATTTATTATCCTGTGTCATTTTTGGTCAGCTATTTGTCAGCTCTCAAGTTACAACTCAGCCCAAACTACAAAAGTTCATAGTCACAAAAAAATTGTGTATCACCTACTCAGTTTCTGCCCAAATGCATTTCTGACTCCTTACTTTGTAACAGAAGTCTCTAGGTTACCATCCAAAGATTTTTTTGTGTTTTTCTCAGAAATATGCAATTCTAATCTTTACAAGAACGGGGACGTTAAGATAAATGGACAGATAATGCAATTCAACATTGCTATTAGAGTTATTACGGTCAGAGAATAAGATTTCCATGACAAAAGATTTTTCTTTATGGAGCTGCAAACATCAAACCATGGAAAACATTATTCCTAAAGGATTCAAAAGGTTGGAAGAAGCAGGTATTGACAGTTTTTTCTTGACCAATTGTAAGACTTCTGTTCTTTTATTCTTCCAATAAAATGCATTTGTATGGGTTTTTTTCAGTTGCTTGTATACTAATTTGCTCCTTTCCAGATACAAAGGTAGCTTATATTTTATCAACTAAAGACTTCTATTCTTGGGTCTGTTAATAAAATCAGAAAAGTGTCATAACTGAAAGGGCATCCCTCCAAATCTAATCAACTTACCCTAAAAGCAAAGAACAAGACCAAACAATAGTATTTTACTGAGCTATCTAGTTCACTTAGCTCTGGCTTCTCTTCTGATACCAGTCACACAAAAGATGACTAGGTGAGAAAATGCAGAAATCTTGGGTTACTGTCAATTGCAGTCTGTTGGGTAAACTAAGTCAACCATACTCCCAACCTCCACGTTTACCAGAAGGAAATGGCACAGGCTGCCTCGTTCTGCATCACAGCACATGTAGTTGCACTTGAGTTCAGGAGAGAGAAAAAGTTGTTTCAGTGTGACTTGTGACAAAATTAGATCAACCATTGCTATTATCAGTAATTTGAAATACAGTCTGCAATTGTGGAAAAAAGCCACCAAACCCCAAAACCCCACAACAAGGACAAAAACAAACAAGCCAAAAACAAACCCCAAACCAAACAGAGAGGGCTGCATTCAGAATTGATCTTCAGATCTCAACTGACATACTGTAAGGGGAATTTTATTTTGCCATTCCCTGCAATCTGTCTGTTCTGAGTGACTACTGAAAAGAGTGCAATCATTGTGGCAGTCAGTTCAGTAGTTCACATACACACACACACACAAACATAACCAAAACTAAAAAAAAAAGGCAAACAAAAAACTGCATATACAATCTAAAGTGAAAAGAAGAAAATTTTACTGGCATAAGAAATGGGAAGAGTAATAATGATGCTTCCCACATAGCACTTATTTGTCTCAAGCACTTCTTATTATCATGGTAAGAAAGGGAGAACTTTCCTGTCCTTGCAGGTTTTTTGAACTGCACATACTAGGAATGCCTAAGAGTTCTTAAAATAATAGTGAATATTATGAACATAAGAATGAGTCTTATGCAACTGAACTTTAATGTTGTCTCTACATAACACACATGAAAGCACAGGAATTTCCAGCCAGTGTTTTCAGTGTTTTCACCAACCTGTTTTACCATTTTCTGAAGCCCAGAATTCACATTTAAGTTCTCAGCATAGTCCTCAGCTCAAGAAAGCAGCTGTATTCAGAATAATATGAAAGTGTGTGTTACCTCCAAGTAAATAAGATGGTATAAAAGTACTTTACTAAAGAGGTTAAATTTCAGGGAAAAAAAATAAGGGGCAAATTTTAGAGTAGACCCAAACCCATAGCTTGTTAAGAAATGAGAAGAGCACCAATTTCGTATCCTTGCAATGCTGAGGAAAACACATCTCCTTTATAGTCTCACCAGAAAATACCAGTTCTAAGTTATTTTGCAGGTCATCACACCAGTCAGGTTAACATCTGCCTAAGTGTTATCATTCAGCCAGAATGTCTGAAGGAAAGGCAGTGAGAAAGGAAAACACGGGTAAGTTTTGTGGATCCAGTCCAGATATTTCCAAACAGGAATCCAACACGTTTGGCCAGGCTGCCTGCTTAACAAACCTGTGCTGACAGGTTGTATTGGCAACACCACTTTTCAAAGAGTAAATACTAAATCAAATTCCGGTATCAGTGCTCTTTTCAGGATGCGTTTACAGGCTCAAAGTGTTCCTGCATTGACTTCTAGGAGCGCTCTGTGTGACAGATAGCACAGAGGGTTCAAAGAACCATGGAAAAGCCAATGTATTTTAGTTTTTCCAGCTACATTTATTTTCAGCTAGCAGAATATCAACAAAGGTTTCTAATCCTGTAACTCTATTGCAAAAGGGAGAGAGGTTATGATACCATTCCTATGGTTATCATTATCTCCAGCAGAATTCCAACTCTCTCAAACACCTCAGGTGCAAGGTAGTTTCATCCATTGTCCCCGAGCTGTCCCTTGCAATGTGAGCAACATTCTGCAGGACCCCAGGATACCAAACTTGTTGGTGGTCTGAACCTGCAGTAAAAAAAACTCCTTCTTGAAGTTATAATAAGAATGGAATATAGGAGAGTTGTCTTGTTCCTTACAAATACTGTGTGAGAGATACTCAGAGTATTAACAGCAGAGAGAAACTAAAGGATACAACTCTCTATACACATTATAACAAATCCCTTTTCTTTATATCTTCTCAGACACGGACAAGTCACAATCATGGGGCCTCAAAAACTAAAAGCAAAACTAAAACTAGACATTAGTCTCCTCCAATTCAGTGGGAGAGAGAAAAACTGAGGAGGTTGATATTTACATTGGTTGAAGTAATGGATGATGTACTTCTACTGTTCTGTGATAGCTTATCCTCACTTAGCCTGAACAGGAATTCAAGGGTTCTGGAATATTTAAAGAACAATTTTTAAAAACCGAATCAATCACCTTTAAGCCCTCAAATTAAATATACCTATCCTAATCCCAAGTCCTGGAAAGTATGAGGTAGAGGAAGATCAGAGTAGGGAGAGTAAAGAAAAAAGAGACAGATTAGGGAGAAACAAATGAGGACAACGTGGAGCGTGAAGAAAACAAAAGGATAAAAAAATCAGAAAAATGAAAGTAAGTCTGAATCAGATAATTTTTGAGTCAGGCCATATTCCTGCTGCTTTCAGAGATTTTGCAGTGGAAAGGAACCACCATATTTTTGCAGCTTCAATAGTTTGCAGTGAGGCTGAAGGCAAAAGGAGAACACATAGCGAGCTGACCTGTCTCCTGTTGCTCCTGTCCTAAAGGATGGTATAAACTCCACTACAGCAAAGGAAGAGAGAAGGCACTTGGAGAGTTACTCACAGCCTCCTGTCCCCTCCTCCTCTTCTTGGCCCCCAGTTTCTCAGATCTTTCTATTAAACTTTAATAGTGGGGACCCTCTCACTCAGGGCAGCACTGCAGTCATTCATTAGTGTCCACCTAGGGAGCACATAACTCTTTAGCTGCACTGTAGGTGTCCAGCTTGCTTTGTGCCTGGAGGGGGATTTGTAATCGAAACAGGGAAGTGCAGGAGCAAAGAGAAAAAATGGGCAGTAATAACCCATGAACTCGCCTTTCATTCAGGTAACACACAAGACACATGTTAATGATTTCAGCTTAAGTACCAGGCAGAGAACTAACTGCACACTAACCAGGCAGAAACCACCTGCATGTGCCAACGTCCCTCCTAAGCAGGGACTTCCTGGAGAAGGGACAGCAAGAACTAACTTGCTGAATTTGCAGGGAATTGTTTTGTTGTGTATTTTACTGCTCTGCCTTTGCAAAGTCCCTTTTCAGCTCTCCCCCGAATGGATCGACAAGCTAAGCTTTTTCTCAGGTCTTGTATTTTAGCTTTGTCTGCACAGAGTTCCTGTAACTGGATTAGAAGAACCCATTCTCCAGACAGAATGTGCTGGGATTTGAGGAGCTCTCTTGTCTGATGGGACTAGAACATCAGCCAGTTATGTGCTGTCTTATGCACGACTGCTTCAGGCCTCATGGCCCGGATCATCAAGATAATTTTAAAATACAGATCAATGAAAAGATAGACAAACAGGAAATGGGTTTTGCTTCCTATAATTTCTGTCAAAATGCCTGTGTGTGCAAAAGCAATCAAGCAGTCTTTATTAAGCACTGTCCTTTGTTTTCCTCTTTCAGGTTTTTGGTGGCTACTGGCCCCAGCAGGGTGAGGCAGCTGTTTGCCCACCTTCCCAGTGCCCTAGGATGAACACATCAGCCTCCTGTACATAAAGGTAAGAATACAGAGAGAAATACAAGGGAAGAAAGATCTCTAACAGAGGAGAGAAGACTGCAAATACCTTCGAGGACAATGTTTCCCTTTTCATCCCTAAATATTTGCAATCAATAGAGCTTCAGTATTTCACAGGCTAATCAATAATGCAGTGACAGTGAAAGAGATGTGAGGGTCTTCTTGGCGGCTACAAACTGGCAATGATGCTTTGATGGCTCCTACTGAGGATTTATCATTTTTGGATAATCTCCTGCAGAACACTGTGGGGTCTGAGAGTATAATACACAATATGGCTATAGGAAAGAAAGTGGTCAGATGATTGCACTTTATCTTAATTCCCTGTAGCATCGTCTGCCAAGGAAATGAAAGGCAAAATAAAAGCATGATAGATGTCTAAAAGTATGAATACAGTGTACAAAGATTGTTGTTTAGACATTTAATAGAGCTAAGGTGGTCCATAGACGGTAAGACAGAGCAAGAGTGTTATGAGGAACCACTTTCCTTTTTTGCCATTGTCCTTGCCATGAGCAACTTCAGAAGGACTCTATTATAACTAATATTAGACTACACTAACAATTATTTCAAAAGCATACACAAGCTAATTCTCTCTCCTTTTCCACATGCATGCTATTCACAAAGTGTGAATGAGATGAAAAATTGCCCCTAAATACAGAATCACGTGCTCTATTTAATAAAAAAAAGAACAGAAGAGGTCACATCTCCAAAGTTTAATACATTTTGGTCAAAATACCCCTGGCTCAAGTGACCAGAATATTTAGTGAGATGTGCCAATCCTGGGGGAAGAGATCTTCCATTCAGACATCTCTTCTGCTATGCAGAATTCTGGCCCTCACACGCAGCATAACACTCCCAGGAAAAGGAAATACAGGCTGTGCACAGCAGCACATTCTGACAGTACCAAAGTCCTCCTCCTTCTCCCTGAGGCTGTGATGTAAGGCCCTAATAATAAGCCCAAGAACAGTCAGACAACACGTTAAACCTCATCATTTCACCTGCCCAGGAACCCTCTAGGCCTGAAGGGTCTAAAATGATTCCTTCCCCTTCTCCTTTCTCACTTTTCTTTCCTTATATAAAAGCCTTTCTAGATTTCCACAGGTTTGTTTTGAAATTATTTAGTGTCTCCAAATCCTTATTGCAGATATTTTAAATTCTACTTAGTGAAGAAATGGTATATTAATAAACATCCACTGCAGCACATCCCAGTTGCTAAAGAGACTCCTAACGATCCAGCGTTACAGCTTGTTACAGTTTTTCAAAAGAACACAATCCAGCATTTTCAGTTTTCCACACAGCCAAGCTGTAACTGTAGGACCATTAGATTTTTCTGTATTTCCACACTCTCTGCTAATACACTGTACATTGGTTCAGCTTCCACAAGTAACTACCTCAGTGTAAATACAAAATATAAAGAACACCTGATTGTGTACAGCATATTTGAAGTCTTACAGCCCTTCCTACTCTTGTCATTACCACATTAACTAGCTTTAGAAAATCCTGCTAACACTTGGAGCACTTTAACAGTTGCTTTCCTCATGTATTCATGTGATTGGCATTTCCTGATTCTCAGAGGTTTAAACTTTTTCCTTTCTTGCAGTTTATTAAAAAACAAACAAACAAAATGAAACAAACAAAAAACTCCACCCCAACCTCAACCACTCAAAAAGCACCCACAGGTGTGCATGTCTGTTAGTACACCTGGAAATTTTCAATCTCTTTTTTTTTTTTTTTAAATTAAGATAATCAACAAAGTTGTAATGTTAAAATCACTCTCAATTAAATTCTCAGGCAACCTTAAGACAGATTATTTTCTGAATTTTTTTCATTTTTTAACTTAGGATTTTTTAGAGCATGTTAAAATATTATGCCAAAACCATCAAGCTAAAAGACATAAAAAAAGAATGACGATATTAATGATAAAAAATATATTTACGCTCTTTTACAAACCACAATATTCAATTCAATGACACACAAGCAGATTTATAACAAAACTAATCTCTGAAGACTACAGAAGCCTTTAAAAGCAGCATTTCTGCCATCTTCAACAGGCTTTTGCAGCTTGGTAGGTACAGATAATTTGTATTTCATCAGCTAATGGTCATTAAAGACCCCCCCCCATATTTCTCTTAAATTGCATAAATTGGAAAATTGTTCATTTCCTCTTCCTCCAGCTCTGTTTTCATGTATGATGAATTCAGGCATGTTTTGCTGAAAATGAGCAAGAGATTACGCTACACAGAGATATGCCTGCTAAAAACGATTCAAGGAATTAAAAATAACAGTGGACTGCAACTGACCTTTCATATAAACCATATATCTCGATATTTTTTTACATGCCTTAATGATTATTAGAGCCTGGCTCAATGAAAACAACCAAAGAGTACAATATTTAACATTTGTTTTATATTATTTATAATTTCTGTGTTCTGTTTACAGATGTTTACAATCCCCATCCTGGCAATGTTACTGAGATGAGTAATCCAACCTCTTGATTCTATTACTGAATGGAAGATGAGCCCTCAAGTATTCTGAATAGAAGATGCAGGAGTGACTCTTTTACTCTGATACAAACACGAGATAAACAGGCAGACACATATAGATCAGCTCAGGTGGGGGATGCCTCCCTGCTGGAGACAACGAGTCTGCTGCCTGTACAGGGCTCATAGGCAGATGAGCACAGCAGTGCTGAATCCTGACATGCTCCGAGAGCTCTGCAGCACTTCTGATGGAGACCTATCACAGCCAGCTCTGTGCCGCGTGTCCCCTCCTCCCCCAACACAGAAAGTTCACTGTCTCCAGCACCACTGTGTGCATCAACATGTTTTTCAATATTATGCTTCAAATGTTACTTCTAGTCAATACAAGGATCGCAGCCTTGGATGTATTAAATATGGGTTTATCTCTGTGAGGAAAAGGGATATCTATAGCATCAGTTCCATCTTAAGTCCAGCTTTTAACTAAAATTACCGTGGAAATGTATGTTTTGATCATTTTGATATTAGGTAAGTGGAGAGCCACAACTGTGAAAAATAATTTTGTGCCTGGCATCTAGCTTAGTTTTGAAAATTAAATTCCATAAATATGTATTAAGGTATTACTCATAAGGATTTTTAAATAATAAATCCTAGCAACACATGGCATAAGTGTATGTATAAAATGCGATAGAAGGTATATGCATTTCTAGTTCAGAGCAGATGCAACTGTGGCTGCATCTCCCTCACTGATGATTTTTGGTTTCAGTTCAAAGGTTTGCACATGAGTTTCATGCACATGGATTTTCTAACATTTTCAAGACCTGGCCTTACAAACACTGGAGTAACTTTCTCCAGAGGTACAGCCCAGCTCTGCTCCAAAGCTTCTCATGTGAGCCAAGCTGCTTACACATTTGCCGAATGAAGCCCCCGGTATTGAGATGGATGCACGTGCCTAAATGAGATTTGGCTGCCAATTTCACGATGTGGTATTCTCTATCAGACAAAGCAACAAAGGAAAGGTGACTTGTTCCCCTGTGTGAGCTGTAAATACCAACCATCACACCACTTAATAGGTTTATTTTATTAATAGCATATATTTAAAGACTTCAATGCAAGTTTCTTTTGAATGATGAAAGGCTGGCAAATTCTTAAAAGATAATAATCAGCAGTGCAGCAGTTCTTTGATGGTCTGTAATTACCCAAATGTCCACTATTTGAATGACAGCAGCAAACTACCACTCACTGTTAGTTTATTTTTATTTATAACTTGTACTTTAGGTAAGAATCCATTAATTACAAGCAAAACAAATTGCTTACTCAAAACACTTCCCACAGAGGCTATTTTTTCCACATGCATTAATCTAGCTGAGATATACATGACATTTTAAATGGAGGTTAAACTGATGTAAATAAATGCAATTATTTGAAAGCAAACAGGATTCAGTCACATTTATTTCTGTGTGGGATTACTGTACTTTCTCCCCTTGTGACCAAGCGCTGAACCACAGGAATTCTGGAAGGCCGAGGATTTTATAATTTCCTACCGACTTGAAATTTGAGGATATATCACTCTACCCTTTCTTTTAATTTTATACAATTTGCCTTAGGTGTCAATTTGTGTAATTGTTTTTCAAATAGAACCACTAAGCTGGAGGGACTGCAAAGGGTTTGGATTTCATACACTTTTGTGCTTTGCAAATAAAAAAGGTACAGATGAGATGCCTGCACATGGAGCTGCTGGTCCCTGCTGGGAACACACCCTGACGGTCACCACCATGGGACTCCCCTGGACCAGCCACACCCCGGCCAGCTGCAGTGCCCACCAGCCCCCACCCACCAGGTCACGATGGCCATCCTGAGAACTTGGCCCTCAGCCACCTCCAGAGCACACCTCGGCCACCCCCATGGATGCCACAGCATCAGAGCTCCTTCTCGTTCTTCTCCATCTATCTCCACCCATCTCACCTGGCCACCACTGAGTAACGCAAAGCAAGTTCCCCTGATCTAAGGCCAGGGTCACTTTAAAGGTAATGACCAACCCAAGAGACATGCCAGAATTGATAGCTGTAATCTTGCCACCTTTTGTAAGGGATTTAAGTGTCAGAAGTGAATTTGCGCAGTTTTGGTGTGCTTTTCTCACACTCTGAGCTGTGTTAGTTTCACTGCTGTGAAGCAGCCCTTGAAGAAGCTCTTTGAGACAAAGAAGAGTGAGAAACCACTCTACACCCACAGCAGCTCTGAGGAGGCACCCAACTTCTATGCTGCAGGCACTGGGAAGCCCAATTCTGATTCTGACAAAGCCAACAAAAAGGGGATTTTGCCACCAGTATCAATGGCAGTGAGATCCAGCTGCCCACAGCAGCAAGGTTCCATAAATCAGTTATGTGCTATGATAAAGGCCCTGGGACACAATGATCTTATTGTAATTAGTAGGGACAAAAAGAATCGCATCCAGTTTAATGCACCAAAGCATTTCAGCCTATTTTTGTCTTTTGCCATGGCAGAGGTCTTCTGAAAATTATTTAAAATACTATATAAATATGAGTTCCAAAAGGTCTGTTTTACATCCTGCCAATTTCAGCTAATGTGCCATGTAAGGGACAATGGATAGCCTCATAAAATCTAATCAATAAAACCAAAGCATGCAGCTGAACAATCAGCCTTCCACGAGCTGACCAGCAGCCTTGACGATGGTTGTTTTGAATGACACAAGTTAGGAGTAATTGCCATAGGGTTAATCTTTCTATAATCAGAGCAATGTAGGGACATTGTTGGCTTATGGCACCTTTAGGAAGGCTGTTCTTGCTGCTTTGATGTCACTGGAGAGGCATAAGCATGACTCTGACGTGTTCTTACTCCACTGGAGAGGTTTTCCAGAGCGCCGGGTTCTGGGCTCCCAGAAGCTCTCTCTTACCAGACTGGATCTCACATGCATTTTCAGCAGTGTTACTGGGTAAGGAGTAGTCACAGGCATAGTCTGGCCCATGTAATCCATTGACCCAACCAGAGACCAATTCCTGGGAGAAGTCTATCCCACTTTTTAAGAACAACCTTGTTGTCAGCATTGTAAATCTAGCAATAAACTGTTGCGAAACTCTATCCTCTCTCACACTTGGAGAGCTTTGCAGAAAATGGATCTTGAGGGATAGCAAGATGCAGGAATATTTTTCTGCAAATATTTCAAAGAGGCGCTTTTTTACCTGGGACTCAAAACATTTTTGTATTTTTGAATTTTCTGGTAACTAGTACATTTTTAGATTGTTATTTTTATCATTATTTCAATTAACCATAGCGCTGTATTGTCAATTCCAAAACACATAGGCAGGAGTATCTTTGTCAGAGTTCCATATTATCATCAGACATACATATTTATAACTCTCCATTTCCTAGAATGCTCCACATAAATAGATGCTCAGTGCTTGTCATGTAACATGTCTTGCAGATAGTAAGAACAAAAGAAAAACAACAAAGAAACAATACCAAAAATAATTTTTAAAAATCTGAGCTGAAAACATAAAAGAGAAATGCTCAGGCATTCACTGGTAACAACCACACATTTGAAGCCAGTGAGACTGAGCTATGTTTTGCTTTCCTCATGCTTATGAATATGATTGATGTCATGTGAATGGGAAGAAGTTTATTTAAATCTAATAATATTCTTTATGTACGTGCATTTTATATTGATAGACTAGCTCAAAACCCAGTCACCTTTACCTGCATTATAAAGTTCCAGCCTGCAGGAGCTCTAGTGACAGGCTAACCCTAATTTCTTTGCTTCAGTCACATGAACCTGGCCGGGGTCACGAACAGTTACATACAGCCTGTCACACGGCACAAGGGTCAGTATCTACTAATTCCAGTGGCTACTGTTACAATATTCAACCACCAAAAGTTTCAGATCAGAAGTTGAAAGTTTGAGACATTTATGAGTGAGAACAGAGGATCCTAATTTAAAACGTGTGTGACCTTAATATAGCATTTGGGGGTTCAGAATGTTCTTATGTACTTTGTCTAATACTGCAGTTTTACAATACTCCCTTGCCTCCAGTCATAAAATCTTATCTGTAAATTTTGTAAAGATGTCTGAGAGAAGCAAATTTACGTTGACTATGTGAACCAGTAACAGGCAAACAGTTTTTCTTTATGCAAAGGCAGAATAAAAAGAACACGCATCTGACCCTTAATTCCAGATGTAAGTTGGCGTTTTTCACAGATATGTACATTTTTCGGAAAGTACTATAAATCAGAATGATTCTGTACTTGTCAATGATAACTCTGTTAATGTAAAATAATCTTATAACAGGACACCAGAATAATCTATCTTAATCAAAGACAGATTTATATCCATACAGTCCAGTTATTCACAGACGGTAACAAACCATATAAAAATGTAGATCTGACATCACCGTAAGTCTTGCATACACAATTGCCTTCTTCATGTATTGTATAACAATGAAAAACTAACACCTACTCCTGCTCCCGTCGAAATCAGGGACACATTCCCATTTACATCTTTGTCATTTGGATGAGAGATCAAGACTAATGTCCAGCTTTTGAAAACTCCTTAAGACTGGGTATCACATGTATTTGAATAACTCTGATTGTTCCACAACCTACTGGAAATATAAATTTTTTTCTTCATAATTAGCCCAAAGAATTAAAATAAAATTCAGAAGAGGATGGACATGCACAATATTTTCCATAATTCTATCCATACACTTTTCCATAATTATAGCTCAGATTACAAGAGACCAACTCAGAAACCTGGCTCATCTAAGCATTTTCTTGATGAAATTACCTAATAAATGACAGTATGAAATAGAAATAGAAGATCTGTAGGCTGTGACATATTTTATTTTCTCTGGTGGGAATTAATATGTTGTGGATGAACAATATTTGGAGCAAAATCTTTCTTTATTTAATCGTGTATACTGTTTCTGAAGCCAAAAGCCAGTGTATCTACAACAATAAAATTACAAAAACTGTGTCATCAAATATGACCAAACCTACAGTCCTTATCCAGCCAAAATATCCATTATTTACACAATGACTTTTCCTACAGTTCTCAGTCATGTTTCAATAGCTTTTTTGATAAAAGCCTTAATAGATGAACTGACAGTGGAATCACTAAAGAAACAGATCAGCATATTTTTAATAGGAAGCAAAAGTTTAATGTAGCTGTATTAATTACATGGTTTCTGTATCTATGTCAGTGAAATTTTGCAATAGGTAGGTAAAGTCAAGAGCAATCCGAATTCTTTAAACGGATTCTGGTTCAGATAAAAATAGTTACATTTTATTCAAAGTATAAAAAAAACACAATAAAGTTTTAGTGAGACAGAACAGTGCAATAACTCAAGAAAATTAATGCCATGAGCAGTTTTTCCTCTCTTTTTGACGGCAATGGTCAACAAAATAAATAAAGAACAACAAACGAGAATCAATGCAAAGGCCTAGAGAGTAACTTCATTTTTTTTAACTATTAATTTTGCTCTTGGTGTCAAAGGCAATGACAGTAAGCATTGAATAAATACAAAACTTCTTTGAGTTTTCTATTTTTTTCAAGATGAAAAATGCACTAGCTTGGAATGTTTATTTGAACCAGCTGTATGGTATTACTATAGAGAGTCAGGAAGTTAATATATTCTTTGGAAGTCCAGTATCATAACATGCTATTCTAGCAGGCACAGTGAATGAACAGAGGACTTGCAATGGGACTTGGCAGCCCAGGCACAAACACTGCAGACACTTCTATGTTCAAGCTACTCAGCAGATATAAGTTACCAGCACCATGTCTTGCTGCTAATTAGTAGAGTGACTGGTAAAAGAGGCAGAATCAGAATTAATATCCACATTTCCTAGCAGATGTCATGGGACCAATCCTCTCTGAAATTTACAGAATGAAATCTTCTGACTGAGATCTATCATGTAACAGGATCAGGCTCATAACACACTACACCTTTTTTTCATTTATTATAGTGCTTTATTCTGGGCATTTGTCTCCTGTGGTTTATGCAACCATGTCCTCATTGTTATAGTCCTGGCAATACTGAGATGTGTTGTGATAAGAAGGGATGGAAAAAATCTCTATTCTACCAAAAATTTCCATGGCAAGCTGAGTGTTGTAGAGATGGAAGGGTATATATTAAGATATTCCAGTTAAGAATAGTCATGAAGCCTGTTTATATTCTGAATCTCTCTCATAAAACCATTAAATGTTAAATCCTTCGTAACACTACAATCAATCTCTCTGTAACCATTTAATAGCTATGTTGAGGCAAATCAAATTATTATCATAATCAGCAATAAAATCCAACACACTTTGCAATCTATCAAGTAGAAGGTCTCTTACTTGTACAATTAGCATTGTAAATCTAAAGATTGTAGTGGGTTGACCCTGGCTGGATGCCAGGTGCCCACCCACTCTATCAGTCTTGTCCTCAGCTGGACAGGGGAGGGAGAATACAACAAAACGTTCATGGATTGGGGTAAGGACACGGAGAGACCGGTCACCAGTTACCACATAGGCAAAACAGACTTGACTTGGGGAAATAAGTTTAATTTATTACCAAGCAAGTCAGAGTAAGGTAATCAGAAAATAAAACCTAAATCTTAAAATATCTTCTCCCCCCCCTTCCCTTCTTCCCAGGTTCAACTTCAGTCCCCATTTTCTCTACTTCCTCCCCCCAGCACAGGGGCACAGAGAATGGAGGCTGAGGTCCATTCATCGCGTTTTCTTTGCTGCTCCTTTCTCCTCAGGAGGAGAATTCCTCACACTCTTCCCCTGCTCCAGCATGGGGTCCCTCCCGTGGGAGGCAGTCCTTCACCAATTTCTCCATCGTGAGTCTTTCCCATGGGCTGCAGTTCTTCTCAAGCATCTAGAACATGGGTCCCTTCCACAGGGCACAGGCCTTCAGGAGCAGGCTGCTTCAGAGTGGATCCCCGTGGGCTCACAAGTCCTGCTAGCAGACCTGCTCCAGTGTGGGCTTCTCCCTCACAGGGTCACAGGTCCTGCCAGGAGCTTGGTCCCGTGTGGGCATCTGATATGGTCACAGCCTCCTTTGGGCACTCACCTGCTCCAGCGTGGGCTTCTCTGTGGGCTGCAGGTGGATCTCTGCTCCACCTTGGACCACTGCACCCTTCACCACAGACTCCAAGGGAATCTCTGTCCCACACCTGGAGCTCCTTCTCCACCTTCTTTCTTCACTGATCTTGGTGTCTGCAGAGTTGTTTCTCTCACATATTCTCACTCCTCTCTCCAAGTGAAGTTGCACAGGATCCTTTCCCCCTTCTTAACTATGTTATCCCAGAGGATACCACCATTACTGATGGGCTTGGCCTTGGCCAGTGGCAAGCTGGTCTTGGAGCTGGCTGGCACTGGAGAAAGCTTCTGACATCTTCTCAAAGAAACTCCCCCATAGCCCTCTCACTACCAAAACCTGTCCAGGCAAACCCAACACAAAGATCAACTGCTGTGTTTCAGAATATTAATTTTATGATATGTTGTGTAAAGCAAATAATTTAAACTTCGAGCTGAATTTCAAAGCTAGATACTTTTATGGCAAGATGATGTAGGAATGTAAGTTATGACACTGCAACAACTAGAAATAACAGGGTAAATTACAGTTACCATAATAGATGTTTTGACTTTGTCTGCATTCCCTTACTCTAGCTAATGTTGTCACAATCTTCTAGTTGCCTAAATATGGATTATTTCTATCACCCATATCGCATCATCCTTAGGCTACTTTCCCAAAAAGGGTAAGGGGAATTTTCTTTGAGTGACAGATGCAGAATAGTGGCAGATGCAGAACGCACCATTTTTTATCCTCTATCTGCTATGTAGGATACAATGTGGAGCAGTTCTGGAATACCTCTGCATTGTAAACAAGGACAAAATACTCTTCCACAAAGCACCACTTTTACCTAACTTTTTTACCTTCCTAGAGCAATAGAGACATTAAAAATTTACTGAAATTTTAGAATGTGTAAAGAATTTCTCTGAATTTATTCATGCTTTGAAATGGGTTATGCTCTAAGCTACTATATCTTTGCTTTCTTTAAATAACAGAAACAATTTATTTTCCAAAACATGAACAAAGACATATAATAGTTTAGTTACTTAAAGCAGTCTAGCCAATAAATGGTACACCTACATAGATCCCAATAGGGCATTATCAGATTGTGCTAGGAGATGTTTTGGCTGATAATAGTTAGTCTAATACAGTCCTGTAAATAACAGAGTAAGTGAACAAGTACTCTGGAATGTGCTTAAATTTTAAAACTCATATTATCTACCAGATATAAGAACCCTTCTTAAGTTCATCAGGTATTTTACCATATTCACACATTATTTAAAAACAGGGCTAGATAACAGTCCAGTACTGAATATTCTAAATTCTATTTTTTTTTTGAGTACTACAATATCACCATAATCACATCTGAAATAATTAGATTACAGCCATAAAATGCATGCTTGTCCCCACTTCTGTATACAAAATACTTATGGCATTTTTCTAGCGCGATGTGGCACAGTGACCCCAGTGCTGTGCGTGGATGGTGGGAAGCACAAAGCAGGAGTCTAGCTCCAAGCCTCCGCAGCATGACTTGTCCAGCCTAATCAGCTCCGTAACTTCCATGGAGTGAACAACTTTCAGCATTGAGAAGTTCCAAGACTAGCAAAGCTATCCCCAGCATTCATTCTGGGCTAGTCATTCAACCCCAGCACTCTTCCCTTCTCCTCTGAACCTCATTCGTCACAGCCACGTTCAAAAAATCTTGGACTTTCTGCCAAACGGTGGTCTCCAGTTTTACTCTGCTTTAAGAGAACCGGGGGAAATCAGACAAATCCTAATATTAACTGGGGGGTGGGGCTTGCTCTTAGACTCAGGCCACTGGCTGGGAAATGAAGGTCACAGTGAAACAGGGCAGGGGGAAAAGCTTTCTGACAGCTTTCTCTGACACTGGGAGAACTCCACAGATGAATGCTCTCTTTTCAGTCTCATCATAGAGCATGAGAGAGAAAATCCTACCATAGAACCTCCCAGGGTTTCCAGCCTCTCAGATGGGCTTTGCCTCAGAGAGGACGCCTTGACAGGAACAGATGTGATAACAAATGACCTTTAGAATTGCGCCCTGAGAGCTGTTGACCGTTTCCTGAAAGCTGTTCATCCTCCTGAGTTCCTGGCTTTAGTTTGGAAACCTTGAGATCCTGGCATATAGCTAAAAAGGGTCAACAACAAGAAATAGAAAAAGAGTGTAAGATCCAAAGAAAGCAGGAACAAAACCAGAGTACACACATATTTAAAAACTGTTCCTTTGTTTTTAAAGATAAAAATCATAAATCTAAATGAAATGCCAAATCTCAGCATCATCTTCATCCCCAAATCAAAGAAAAATTCTGAGATGACACAAAAGGCAACAATAATATAATAAAAAAATGATTCAAAGCTATTTAATTTTATTCCAATTCAAATTAGGCCAAATGTATCATATTAGATAACATCATATTTGTATATTTCTGTGAGAGTACTTAGATTTGCTATGTGACACACAAAACTGTCTTTCGCAATGACAGCTTACAGTGTAAGTGGGGCACACAGAGAGTAGTACACCTCAGGAAGTCCAGAGGAGAGGCTGCACATGCAGATGTGTGTCCACAAGCATGAGAGAGGAAGGTGGGAGATAGTTTATTTGTTCCTCTTTGACTTCACCAAGAAAGTGAAAAATTTCTCGGCACTGACTGCTTGTAAAGCTCCTCCAAATCAAGACTATGACCATATCCCATGACTGACATGGAGCAAAAGCCACACTTCACTCCTATGCTCACTTAGGTTTCTGCTGAGGATTTCAGGCTATCTCCAGAGTCTTTTGGGGGAAAAAAGGCTGAAAGAATAACAATATACTGGCATTCCATTTTCAAGGCAAGTTTAGGAAAAACCTGGCCCTGCTAATACAATGATATGCTACATCTCATTCATTCCCTGTGAGAGGCAGAGAAGAGAAAAAGGGGAGGGGTAAGCAAGAGATGGAATGAGACAGAAAGCAGAAGCAGAAACAAAGATGCAGCATTGGGAGACAAAATGAAAGGAGGGATGACATGGGGCAATGTGCACAAGATGCCTCTTCTTACATTTGTTAAAACTAAACATGCACACCAACTATAAAGCTGAAATGAAAAGCACAGGCAAGCTTATTTGGTTTAATCCTTTCAAACAGTGAAATGATTTTCTCTATGATTTTTTTCCCTGTCAGTTCCTGTCATTTCCTTGCAATGCCTTCTCTTCTCTCTTGTCCTTTCTCCTTTTCCTTTTCAATGCCATCTTGCTTTGTTCCTTTTTCTTTGCTTCTGTCTGGTTCTTTCTTCCTCTTCCTTTTTTCTCTTGCTCTCCCTTGTCTTTTTTGTCTTGCTCTTGCTCTTCCATGTGTTCTCTGAGCACATGAAGAACATAAGCACAAACAGTTAAAAAGCTTTCTTTTTCCTGATGCTCCTTTTCTATCCCCATGTGGTTTTGACTGTTGTAGCTCTGTTAGGTTTTAAATGCACATGGGGAACCCACTTGTAGTCCCACGTGTTTTAGAACTAACTACAGTAGCACACTGCAGGAAAAACATGTGGGAAGGGAATGTGTCAGAAAAGTTTCTTGTACTCCCTCCAACACGTGGGCCACATTTAACAAGGTCAAGGGACAAGTGTGGCTCACAGGCATTAGTTTGACCGGTATGATAAAAAAGGATCACACATTCTGCTTTCTTTTACCTGCACACACTCTGCAGTTAATCAGTCGCCCAAATACAGCTTATGGAGTCTCAATTAATCTATTTTTATTTTTAGGCTAGATGATCAACTTAACATATTTTAGGAAGAGATTATTATATCTTTTTTCCTGATTTGATGATTCCAAGATAGTGAAGTATATAAATGTAACAGAAGGAAATCTTTTCTCTTTCCTTTGTCTTCCCTCCTGCGTGAGAGCATCATGCACGCTGCGATTGAGCAGACAAGGGTCTGCCTGTTAAGCTGGCTGGCTGTTCCTAAGGCAGATAATCTCTGCTGAGGGCTCCTTCTAAACTTTCCTGATACAACACCAAATTCACACAAAATGTCTGTGAACTGTTGGTTCATGTTATGCACATTTTGACACCTTTCAGCTGGCTTTTGCAGATTTTCAAAGCACCTGTTCCAATACAACCTGTCTTTTTGGCAGCAACCAGTACCAGTAAACCCCTGATTTTCTTTCCTCTGTTGCGTAACCATTTCTAACAATGTACATGTCAAAGACATAATTGAGTGAAAGAAGGCAAATGCTGCCCAGCTCTCCCAGATACTGCACCACACTTCCTGCAGGAAAAAAAATTGTTTGCATTGTTGCAGACCAACTAAGCTGTTCTTCCCTGTCACTCATTTCTTAGAGGAAAGGTCCAGCTCACTTGCAAGTGGGCTGCTTGCCATGTGAGCAGATGGGCACGGGCTTTGACAGCCAAGAAATGATGGATCAAATTTTGAAATTTGTTGCTCAGTCTCCACTCTAGTAGTTCCTAATTGGCCTCAATGGAACTTTATTGCTGTAAAAATGGTATAATGGCAACAACATTTGACTGAACAAACACACATCCCATGTAGGTGCTGCAAGCAGACTTCCTGGCTGACAGTCAGAACGACGCCGTCAGCGAATATCTGCTACGAGCTGACGTAGCTCGCTAAGGTTAATGTGCTCCTGGGTGAGCACACGGTGCAGTTCCAGGGAGCTTCTAAGGCTTATTTTGAAAAGTGGTCTAAGAGACAGTCTTCTGACTGCAAAGATCCTTTCAATAAATATAACCATATAAACAAAGAAAGGGTTTACTTATGTTTTATAATAAGCATAAGGCAAGAGGTTTTCTCAGTGATGCACTGTGTATAATACATCATCGAAAATTGTTGTCACCTGTATAACAAATGTAATTCAGGATTTTATATAGAAAATTGACCAAAAGTAAATTGTATTTGACTGCTACTAAGAAATGAAGAAAACAAATTTGCCTTTAGAAAAACATTGTTTCCCAGATTTCTAAGAGCTGCTATGGCAATATACATTCACCGCAAATTCCTGTGTACTCAGTGAAAACACAGCATGTGAAAACAACACAGATTTATCATTTATCTCATTGATGGACTTCTACAGTTCTGGTTTGTATCATCAGCAATTTGAATTATTACTGATTAAGTGTTATTTAACCTACAAAATGGAGGCTTCTCAAATTTCTTCACATTGGTTGTACATAGCTGTATAATTTTAACTCTTTCTGTTGCCATTTTAACTGTATCAGCACTATATTAACTAATACAGCAGCTGCAAGACAGGATCTTAACATTTTTTTTATACCATAATTGGAATTTCTCGCCTTGTGCTGCTTTCTTCTCTACATTTTGACAGGTTACTGATGCATTGGCAAAAATAGTTGAATTCTCTGACTGCATAAATAACAAGTGATTATTATTATAATTAGTGTTATCTTTAGAAATTACATTGTATTTTTAATAAAATTTCAGAAAATATGACAAAAATCTTTATAAGCACCTACACAATACATTTCATTAATATTTTCTAGGAAAAGAAAGCAATTTCCCAGGGTCTCTTCCAATTTTTCTCCACCACCTTAGGCCCAGTGCTATTTGGTACGGGCAGATTAGGGTAGCTGATGATTCCTATTGATTTAAATGTCGTGCTAGGAAGCCTAAATCCCCAAGAGCAATAGAATCTCCCCTATCACTATCCTACTGCTTATTGACCTAATTCACTAACCAACCATCAGGGTTTTCTCTCACAACAAATAAATCTTGCATGAAACAGAGAGTACATGGACACTTGTAGTTTCCAGTGGTGTTGCCAGTATAATAAATTTAGAGTCGCCAAAGCATTCCTCTTTGTTTTCTCAGAGTGATCATAGTGTCATTTGCTATTTAAAATGAGCAGAAACCACAACTGTATTTTTAATAGCAAAACTATTTCCACAGCCTGAAGTAAACTTGATGTCATATAAATGATGCAGACAATTCAGCATGTGTAAAATTCCATGTACTTCAATGCTTTGATTTACCCGTAAGTCATTGCTGGAGCATCTGCTGAACAGGTTTAATGGTTGCAGCATCCCATCCACTAACTGAGATACTTCTCAGTTCCAGTGTTTACTGCTCAAAATTCTGATAACTAATAAATTTTCATTAAGAGAGCCAAACAAATGAAGAATGAACCAGGGTTTGTTACGTTACTCTGGATCTCACAGGGTTGTCATTTCAACTAGAACTTTTAACTTGGAAATCTGCAGATGCCTCTGTATCTGAATTCACTCTTGGTGATTTTGCTGAGTTGAATAATACATTTGTTTATACGTAAAAGCCAGGATTCTAAACTTAGTCGTTCTGTAAAATGTGGTTGTTGCAAGACATGAAATACGTGCAGCAGGAGAACACAAAAAATACTCCACAGATATAAAAAAAAAATATAAAAGGAAAAAACCCAAACCACACCATACTACTTTGATAGGCAGATCTGTTTCAGAGGAGAGGCCTCATTCTGCTCCCAGTAAAGTTAATTAGAGCAACAGCAAGATCCTAAATTGCTGGTCCTCTCATCAATATCAAGTCAAGCTTTTATCAATGTAATTTGAAGCAGCATTAAAAGCAATAAGTGCTAATTTATAATTGTTGATATTATCAAAGCAAGATCCTTTGCAACCATACATAACTGTGTCAGATTTTTATCACACTATAAAGGTTAACATAAGTGTTACAAGAAACATCAATGAGCTACGTACACTACGTTTGCTTTTGGTTAGATAAGTATGCTTTGTAGTAGTTGATATTCCCTCTAGATAATGGATATGGGCCAGATTCTCTGCTGACACAATGCAATATAAGTAATTTGAAGGCAGATATGCTGATTCACGCTAGCTGCCGATCTAGCCCTGATATATTTAGATGCAATAAACCATCTTAAGTCAGTTTCCCAACTATTACTCAGCCATTCCTCACATTTGCCAAAAGGGAACTGTGAATGCCAGGGTCTGCAGGACTTTATTTATCAAAGCTTCTTTTAAGGCATCTATCATTTTGGCGTGGAAGCCTTGCTTTATGACCAGAATCAAACATTTTCATGAAACAGCGGGTCTCATTCTAGCAAAAAACGCCACGTAGTGCTTGTTCTTGCTGCAATATTACAACATCTGTTTCATCAAGTTTTTTATATAAAAAACTATTTATTACATTAGCAGAATTATATACTTTTGCTGCTTGATACTATGGAACTGTATAAAGGGAATTAAAAATGTTATGTCACATACCTCTAAATATTGTATTAATGATAACTCACTGTCTGTATTTCTGCTTTTATCTAATTTGATAGGAAACTAAGTGCAGAGCTAAGAAAGTCACATTTCTGTTTGTTATATAAATACAAAATTATTTTACATAGCGAAATTACGTGCTGTGCTAAGTAACATTTTAGTGTCGTGACATTAAACATCTGGAGAAAAATAGTACCTAAGCCACACAGCTGAATTTTCCTTTGAGGTTTATCTATTTTTACTTACATTTCCTGGATGTCAGCTTATAATAATTACTCTTCTACACACATCTCTAGCACTAATGTGACAGACTGTGAATGCTTCTTGACAGTCGAACATAATATCCTCCTTACAGGTTTCCACCAGCAAGGCTACAATCTTACCATCACGTGTATAAACATGTAAAAAGCCTTACTTTAAACATTAACAAATTTCAAATGTATTTGGCTTACTGTTAAAAATCACATACAGATTAGACTTTTCTCAATAAATCTACAAAATAAAGCTAGATGTAAAGAACTTTGGGTACAATGTGTAACATCTGTATCTGAGAGCTGCCTCAACTTTTAAGCATCTGTACATTATGTCAGATCATTTGAAAAGTAGCAAAAAATTCCATTTAAGACCTGTTTGCAATGTGTTGCTTACAAAGACAGAATACGAATATAATAACTAAAAAGCAATTCCTAGTATTTTTGTGAACATGACAAACAGTTCATCTGTGACACAGGACCAGACATGGAATTACAATAGTAATTCCAATAAAGCAACAGGAATGTTGGTATTTCTCCATCTGACATTAAAAGCAGCATGCTTTATGTAGGCCTCATTTGTAAACCTCCATGAATTTAATCAAAGGCATCACAGTTTTATCCAAAGAAAGAGTAAATATATTATGAACTACAAAGCTTTATTTCTCTGTGAAAGAAAAAGGAAAGAGAACGACTGAAAAATCAGTAAATACAGGATTTTTATTTAATTAGAAGGACTTCAAAATAAGTCAAAACACATAAAACAACAAAGCTGCTCTCCTGGAGGATGTACTGTCTAGTACATCACAGTGACTCTGGCTAGATGCCTTAAAGCTCACATCCACAGATCTTTGCATTCTTTTTTTACTCAGTTTCTTGCATGATCTTAGACATAAAGTATGCAAATTATCCCTGTGATTTTTTTTTCAATTTGGCAAGAAATTGTAAAATATAAATTCAAATCTTTACAGTTTTGATTTTTGTTTTCATAAAATAGGTGGTAATGGAACTTTTATAATATGTAAGATTTTCCTGAATTGTTAGAAATCAGAAGAACTATAATGTTTTAAGCAGCAGTACTTCTCTGGTTGCTTCTATTCCTGAGTATTTAAATAAGGACTGAAATATCAATAGCTTAAAAGTAAAATTAAAATGTGAAAGCGCTAGGTTTTTTCCTTTTTTTTTTACAGCCTAGGAATATCTGGCTTTTTTATGTATGAAGGGAAAATCAGAAGACTTTAAGTTTTGATGAATAGAAGATAAAAGCAAGTTGAATAAAACTAATCAAAAGGTAAATAGATAAGATCTAGTTTTTAAAAAAATAAATTAATCTAATTTAACTCCAAAAATACTACCTAGTAGAAAAAATGGTTTTCAGGTTAAATAGATCAAAAAATATTAAATACCTGTAAAAAATGTATTCAACTACTATAAGTTTTACCTTACTGAAATAAATCAAGTGCTTTCAGATATTTAAATAAAAAGCTAAGTTCCTTAACTGTTAACCAGAACTATTTGTAAGCAAACAAAGCATGTTTTATTGAATAGTCCTTGTGCCTAGACAAACAATGCATTTATTGAAATTAATACATGTCAAAAAATTTCTGAAAGCGAATATTTTCTTTTTAATATGTGACAAGTGCTGCACTTGCGGCAGATACGAGGACTGCCTACAATAATCATACCAATTAAATAATTCACATAATTGCCTAGTTCAAGGCAGTATTTTATTTAATATATTGCACTTTTGTGCCTGTGATAATGAGAGAAATTTTCCTGGACTTTCTGGCACATGCAGACTCCTTTATTTCTATTATCATGTCAGTTACTGGTATATGGATATTGTGCAGTCTCTAACAATATTAATCCAGCAAGGAATAAATTTTGTAGAAAATATTGACTTATTTTTACTGTTTTGATCTGCTTAAAAATATTTTATTCAGAAAAAAATGTTTTATAATAAAGAAGGCTTGATACTGACTTAAAAGTTCAAGGGGTATTACATTAATGTGTGGAAGAAACTCTTGGAATTTAGTAATAATTCAGCAGAAAACTGATGTTAGAATATCATCTCATGTTACTGTCTCTTAAGTCTATGAAGAGCAATACATAGATGAAAAAATATTAATTTGAGACTTTTCAGAAATACTTATGCCAATGTTTAAATTGTATGAATTAGTCCTCTGGAGATGCTAATGATTTCCCTTCATCTTGAATGGTTGAACTATTTTGTTTTCTGTAACAAAGCTCAAGCTGTAAAAAATATTATCTGGCATGGGGTGAGGTAGTCTGTTTCCCTGAATAATTATTATTCAAGTATTTATGCATTTCCTTCATAATTTCTTTCTTCAATATACAGGTTAGAAATCTCTAGGAAATTTTAATGAACTGCTCTTTAAAATGTGTATATGCTCTAAACAACTAGTAAAATCCCATAGCAATCTCCATCTGAATCCATCTCATGACCTTCTTGAGGGGAAAAAGAACAAAAGTCAAGCTGAGAGACTGGGTAGAGGACTTAATAATATAAATTTTGTGTTGAAATTGTGATGAGAGCTACATGCACTACATAATCTTGCAATAAATGTTTAGCAGTTGTTTTGCCTTTAAAGCTAGATGTTAATTTATAGATTTCAATATGGTATAAATGATAAGGAGATGTTGAAGAAGAAATTTCTGTAATGTGCAATCATACCCTATGTGTACATTTTAATTTATTTTAGGTGACAACCCTTTCTTATAGCCCTGGTCACTTTACCTTCGTAATTCTACAGCTCAGAATTCTATCCTCTCCTCCATGTTATGGTTTTTCTTTTCCTCCATTTTATGCTGGCTTTTCTTAGGTATCATGTATATATTTGACAACCATACCAAAAAAGAGAGAAAGCCTGATTTTGTCAGCCCACCTGCCCGTCACCACCCCTTTCTTGTTTCTGGCAAAAAGAAAAGAAAAAAAAAAGACTGCGACTTCTGTCTGCCAGACTCTGAAGCTTGGAGTTTGTCAATTCAGTGGTATTAATTTTTATGCATCAGGCCAGAGGTAGTATTTCAGATCATATCCTAAAACATTCCATATTAATTCTTCACAGTATCATGAGGCCTCATATTGTGCATGAGAGTTAAAACTCAGAGCCTGATCCTGCAGCCAGTATGATTTTCCTCTTTACCTTAATTTGGGCACAATTAAGACCTAGGTATACAAATGTGTGTTTTTATAACACAGTGGCCAGACAACCCACAGGAAGCAGGAAACTGGAGGCAGAATCTTTGGATAGCCTGCATCCATACTGAAGGAGATGCATGCACTGGCTGGGTTTGCAGAAAATATTTATTAATTGACATCACAAAAATAGTAAAATCACAAAAAATGAAAAAGAAAAGAAGTTGAGGCATGATCTCAAATGTAGCGTGATTCAAAGAAACATAAAAGGTGTTGTGGAGAGATGTGATAAAGTCTAACCTTACCATCTGTACTAGGACAAAGCTGGAACTGGCCTCCAAAGCTGGACCAAGCTTTTAGATGGCGGATTGTAATTAGTGAGAGTGATGGATACAAAATTCCAAACAGCTTTTTGATTAAATCAGCTGCCAGTCAATTACCATGAACGTTCAGAAGAAATTAAATTTTTTGTTCTTTTTGACATTATATAGACATTATTTTAAAATAATGAATCTGGCAAAGGCCTTTAGCTTTTACTCATGTTTTTTAGGCTGAGCAGCTTTCAGCATTGCATTTCCCTTTAAGAAATGTTCAGCAGAAATGTTTGTTCAATAAAGAATGCCAAGTAACACAGTAACATTCTTGACCATTCAGAATAGACACACACAAAGAAAAAAATGAGACCTAAATATTTTCTGTACATGAACTCCAAAGGTTATATACATCATGATTCATGTAACACACTAAGGCCTTTACCTTTTTTTATTACATCAGTCCTAATTTGGTCATTAGCTGAGATATAACAACATATAATTTCATTGTTTACTTTTAAGTTACTTCAGTAAACTTCAGTATTTTTGAGGATTATGGCAATGTTTCAATTCTTAAAGAATAAAATGCTAACATAAGAGGTTAATATCTTGTGAAGAATTTATTAGATTTTCGTGGAAAAGTTTTCAGACAGCAGCTGTACACCTTTCCTAAATCACCACAAAAGGCTGTTTTGTCTATCTGTAACTATTTTTTGTATATCAAAATGTGCAAAGCTTTTTGCCAAAATACAACAGCAATCCTGGTTAGAAAATTACCTTAGGAAAAAAAAAATTAGTAGCAAGCTCACATTTCAGCTGGCCATAGCCACAGGTAAAAAATGTGGTTTGATACACAAATCTATAACCATGGGGAGATGGAGGGGGAATATCTGATGATATACATAGATGTTTTAGAAGCAAAATAACATTCTTTACTGGAAGAGTGGTTAAGCGTTGGAACAGGCTCCTCAGGGAGGTGATGGAGTCACCACCCCTGGAAATGTCAAAAAACCTGGGCAGATTGTGGCACTTCGTGGTATGGCTCAGCGGGCATGGTGGTATCCAGTCGAGGGTTGGAGTTTATGATTTTGAAAGTCTTTTCCAACCTCAGTGGTTCTGTGATTCCCTGTATTGAAAGGATAAGGTTCTGTTCCTGAGGATTTGAGATTGCCGGCAAGACATTTTTGGGCTGTAAAGCTTCACACCAACACATGCACGTTAGACACCTATAGCGATACAAGCGTTTTAGGGATTTCATGAGATACGAGCATTTTTAGGATTCATTAAGAGCCAAAACACGCCCTTGCGGCGCATCTCCCACGAAAACAGCATCGCCTCCCACTCCAAGCCCCTAGGAGCGCGGAGCGACGCTCTGGACACGCGTGGAGAGGACGGCGGCGGAGCTGGGTGGGGCAGGGGAGCGAGGGGAGGCGCGGACCGCGCGGGGCTCCGCGGCCGCGCACCGGCACCACCGGCGCCTCCCCCCCCCCCTGCCCGCCCGCCCCGCGGCGGCGGCCCCGCCTCGCGCCCGCGATCAGCTGCGCGCGCGTCACGTGGGCGCGTGTCGAAGGTCACGGCGCCCACAATGGAGCTGTCGCCGTACGCGCAGAGCGGGTGGCGGCTGCTGGGCGACCCCCGCCGCTTCCCCCGCCGCCCGTTCGCCGCCCTCCTCCGCGCCGCCTTCCGCAGCCTCCTGGATCAGCCGCAGGCCGGGTTGGGTAAGGCGTGGCGCGGAGGGGGGGGTGCGGGCCGCGCCGCTCCGCGGAGCGCGCAGGCGGGCGCGGGGCTCCGTCCGCCCCCGCGTATGTACTCGCGTGTCCGCGCTGGAGCGGACGCTGCCCACGCACACGCACGGGGCGGCTCCTGCCCGCGGACGGCTCCAGGGTGCCGCTGCGCGGGGTGTCATCGCTAATGCGCGCCTGCTTCACTAAAGCTCCGACCTGTCCAAAATAGAGGGGGCGGGAAGGGTCCCCCCGCGCGTTCGTGTCCGCGGGCTGGGCAGGGCTAAGCGGGCGGTGTTCCTGCGCCGCTCCGCTGTGACCCTGCGGGGGGCTTCGCGCGTGGACAGGTCCTACGGCAGCCCCGGCACGAGAGTGTGCGGCCGTGCAATTAATTTTGCGGTGTTAATGACTCGACCGCCGCCTCCTCGGACGGAGGGAGCCGCCGGTGCCGGGCGGGGGCGGCAGGCGGTCCCGGTGCCCCTCCCGGCCCGTGGCCCCAGTCCCGCTCCTCGCCATTAAGAGGCTGCGGGGCATCGCGGACGGGGCTCGCAGAGGAAATTGATGTTTCCCTTCTTGCTTTCTTTCTTTCTTTTTTTTTTTTTTTTTTTTTTTTTTTTTTTTTTTTTGAGGAAGGAGATGTAGAGGCGGCGGGGCGCTCAGCGCCGCACAGCCCCGCCTGGTACGGCTTGCCCCAGCCAGTGCTTCAGCCCCTCACCTTCTCCTCCACCTCCTCGCACCTTGCCTCCTTGCTCTGTCTTTTCGCTCTGAAACACCAAATGTGTTTCATTTTGAAGTTTTTGTGGGAAAGGTAGCGTTCAAAGGGCGAGCAGCAGCCTTTGGTACCGTCTGCTGGGGTTTGGCAAATAAGTGTGTCATCAGTAATTCATTTATTTTAGACGATCCAGACCTGAAAGATATTGACCCTACAGTATTAAAACATTGCCATGCTGCGGCTGCAACGTGTATTCTGGAGGCAGGGAAACAGAAAGCTGATATATCTGCTATAAGGTACTCATACTTAGAAGCTACACCATTTTTCTGGTGATTGTTACTTAAAAGTGTACTGCTGAGTTAATGTTAACAGAAAACTAATAAATTCTTTTTCCCCGTAGCACATGCCTTGAAGACTGCAAACTGGATAAAGAGAGAATAGAACAATTTTGCACCGAATATCAGGTTTTTAAACCAATTTCAACATACTAGTTTTTCTCCTTTCACAGGAATTTATTGAACCTAGCAAATATATTTTTTTCTCTTGCTCCAGAAAAACAAGGATGCGTTGGAAATCCTGTTGGGAAGGTAGGTCAATCACTCAGCAGAGACATGGTTTCACTTACAGTTAGTTCGAATCTGTCCTGGAAAACACTTCTGCATACTTTAGATGATTAAAGTAAGTCATATTGTTCCAATAAAAAATAAAGTGCCTTTTTAACAAACTCTAGAAAACAGCTGTTGAAACTTTTCTTCATTTGGAATTCTACTCTAAAATAACCTTTTAGAGTTTCCCAAGAAGCATTACCAAGATCATGAAAATGTTCTTTATTGATGGACAGCTTGAGAAAATGACCTTTTCTTTTAGCATAGGGAACTTGTAACTGTTGTGTCTTTCAGCATAGGCAGATCTCCTCTCCATATAACTGATGTGTCTTGGCGCTTGGAATATCAGATCAAGGTAATTTTAAGAGATAAAGGTGTTTCTTTGGTCTGTTTTAATGCTGAGATCTGGCTTTTTTATATGTTCTTTGTTTTTCATTTAGAACAATCAACTTCATAAAACTTACCAGCCTTCCTATTTGGTGACTTTAAACGTAGAGGTACTGTACTCCCAGCACCCTCAAAGGAAAACATGCAATTTCATGATATTTTTTAAATAAAATAGACATTGCTGTTTCTTTGCTTTTTTCCCCCTTCAGAACAGTGATTCAGGATCACACCCAGATGTTAGTTTTAATTGTACAATGGAGCAATTACAGGTATTTGTTTCTTTCATCGTTCTATGCTTAGCCTCAATTGTGGATGTACATGTTTTTAACAACTTGCCAATCAAAATGAAATCATATACACTATTACTTTGGAAAAAAAAATCCAGTACTGGGAGGGTAAGAGAATTTTCCATAAAAGTTATCCAAGTGTATTTCTACTGTCTCTTCAAATAAAGTTGCGAAGTAACTGAATTTAGTTGCGTGGGGAGTGTTTCACATACGTGCATAAATATTTTGTCTGTTTTCATAACTGTAATCCATATGTATATGTGGGAGGAAGCTCATCATTTTCTGAAACTTTGATTTCCCGTGCTTTAGAGAAGTGATTAAAGAAGCTGGTTCAGTGATTTAAATGTGTCATGATTAAAAATAGAGAAGGAACTGAAGGCTCTTCAGTGGTGTTAATGACATGTAAGAAATGTCCTGAAACAAACGTTGATCTTTGTTTTGCCATTTAAATGTGTAACTGAACAATAGAGGTATTGTAATGCTTGGAAGTGACCAAACTGTGGAGGATCAGGAAGAAGGGTTGGTAGGAGAGGAAAAGTAAGATATTAAAACTTAAGGTTTACACCTCCTCTTTTTAAATGTATCTCAAAAGTTGTCCCTTTGTCAGTAATGAGAGTTTCTAGTTGGTTTGCTGGCATAGTGAAATCTAAGGTGCTTTGGCTGGAGAATGGTGCTAGTACAAAATTGCACTCAAAATATTTTCAGTGTTTTAGAAATCCATGTAGTACTTCAAAGCCTGAAGCACATGTCAGCATTAGCCATGTGGCAGTATCAATAAAATCTATGTGTTAATAGTAATGATTTATTTTAGGAGAAAATACGTTTTTAGAAGTGTTTTCCTTCAGTTGCCACTTTCTGACTACATTGTAAAATACAGAGCTATTTATTTGCTTGCATTGTTGCAACACTTCTTTGTGCTACAAGGTGCTAGTTTCACTTGCATCTCTGTATAAAAAGAATATTCCGTTCTTCTAGCTGACCTTTTAAAAATATATTTATTCGAAGACTCTCTTTCATCTCTTAGGACTTAGTGGGAAAGCTAAAAGATGCTGCAAAAAGTCTAGAACGAGCGACTCAGATGTGATTGAAGGAAGGTGTCAGCCTGCTGAAGCACTCTGCTTCCTAAGTGTCTCCTAAATGACAAATGTCTTTCATCTCTTGATGCAAACTGCGGGGTTTTTAAGTCCTTGGATGTGAATTAAGCAAAACAACTTTTTTACGCCTGCACTGGGTATTCCTTGCTCATGTAATTTTTTTTATTAACTCCTGTTAAGTCTTTGCTGAACTGCCGTGTCATCAAAGTATTCCGTCTTATTTTGTATATTTTTACAACTGTCACTGCTTATTTTTCTCTGTGATCTAATAAAAGTTTATTCGCGCCTGTTGTGCCATTTCTATGGATGAATTAGGTGTACCTAAAAGTAAGATGCTAAACGTTAGATCAGCTCAGTGAGCCAAAAGCGCCTTCTTCCCGTGCCGCGGCTACGGCGCGTTTGCTAAATCGCCCGCCGCGCTTTGTCATTTCCAGCCGACCTTACATCTCTCTTACGAGAAGAAGTTGGACCCCGGCGCGGGGGGCATGAAAGGATTCGGTTTAATCTTGTGGACCCGGGGCGCCTCACGGAAAGCTGGCAGAGTCCGCGGAACGGAGCGGAGCTGGGTGGCGGCTCCGGCTCGACGGTGCGGCTGCTCCCAGCATCTCCCGCTCGCCTTGGGCCGTGCCCGGCACCGCTGGTCTCCGCGAAGCCGCTCGCTCACGCCGGCAGGAGCGGAGGGGCTCCGAAGTGCGGTCCGCCCGCACCTGCCGGCGAAGGAGAGCGGCCTTGCGGAGGATGCGCGGCGGCGGCGGCCGGTCCCTCGCCGCGGAGCAGGGCTTTCTCCTCACCGCTCCTCCGCGCCCGAGCGGCGGGCGGCGTCTTATCCTCGCCGGAGGCGAGCACCGCGAGGGTTTCTCGGGTTCGCTCCCTCTCGCTCCGGCGGCTGCCCGTCCCGCCCGCGGGGTGCGGAGACACCGCGGGTCCCCGCGACACCCGCTCCCGCCGCCGCTCGGGGCGGAAAAGCTTCCGCGCGGCCCTCGAGGGGACGCGTTGCCTCGACGCCGGCGGCTCCGCGCGGCCGCAGCGGAGCGAGGGGTGCGCAGCAGCGCGCACGCGGTGGCGGAGGCGCGAGGCCGCGGGTCGGATCCCCCCGGGGGTTCCTCAGCGGCGGGACGGGGCGTGCGGGGCGGCCGGGGGTGGGTGCGCGCAACAAGTGCGCCGAGGGAGACGGCGGCTGCGGAGCGCAGGGTGACGGGCGGCGTGTGGGGCCGGCGGGCGTGCGGGCGGGCTGTGGGGCTGCGGCGCGGGGAGGATGGAGAGGGCAGCGCCGGGCAGGGCGGGGACCGCGGGGCGAGAGCGGGGAGCGCAGTGGCTGAAGCGGAGCCGCGGCGCGGGCGGAGGGAGCGCGGAGAAGGAGCGCAGGAGGCGCTAGGGCTGCGGCGGGCGGGAGCCGCGGAGCGGGGCCGGGAGTCGGGGCGGGCGGTGAGGAAAAGGAGGAAAAGGAGGCATCGGCGGCGCGCGGGCGAGCGCGTGCAG
>WAAE01024179.1:81977-106527 GCA_013400495.1 Nicator chloris
CGTCCCTCCCCCCGCCGCCCCTCCCCGCGCTCCGGAAATGCCAGGGCAGCCGCACCGGGAGGCGCTGGTTCCCCTTTGTGCTGCTCGCCGGCAGCCCGGTGCCCGCCGTGTCGCCCCCGGAGCTCCCCGCCGCATCGCCGCCGAGCCACCCGCGCAGCCCGAGGCAGCCGGTGCCGCCGCGCCGCGGGAAGAGCCCGTGCCCGCCGGGGAACGGCGCGGTGGGTGCCGCGGAACGACCGCTCCTCCGCGGGGCTGCGCCCAGGCCGGCCCGGGGCGGTGCGGTGCGGGGACGCCCCGCCGGCCTCGGGACCTGCCCTCGTCCGCCTCCCGGCCCCGCGCCGCCGCCGCCTTCGTCTTCGGCGCTCGGGCTTCCTCTGCGCCGGGAGATGCGATGCGATGCACGGGGGAAGGGGATGCGACGGACCGCGGCACCTGGGACTCCGCCGCGCTCGTCCCCGCTGACCGGTCCTGTGTGTGTGTCTTTCAGAGCCGCTCCTCGCCACGCCAAAATGCACCGAACAACCAGAATCAAAATAACCGAGCTAAACCCCCATCTCATGTGCGTGCTCTGCGGCGGGTACTTCATTGATGCAACAACCATCATAGAGTGCCTCCACTCCTGTAAGTACGACCGGGCGCTCCGTGTTTTTCCCCAGCCGCTTCCCTCCTTTCCCGGCATCCCGGGAACACACAGGAAAAAAAAATTCCTCCCAAGCCCAAACCCCCCGAGGGGCTCGGGACCGACGCCCGCCTCCTCCCCGACGGGAGGGGAAGTAGGTGTTCCAGCCGCGGTGCAGATTTTCTGAGGACGGCCCTACGGTCTTTGTTAAAGTAATAATATATGTACTATAAGCGTCTCCTTTTCATGGTAATTGCAGCTTATTTGGGTAGTTGTTTAACTTAAGCAGCGTGTTGCTGACAATGGACGATTTGCTCTAGCTTGCATAGTTTAGAAAATCGCACCTTTATCTATGCATATCTGAGCGGCACCTAGGAGCATCACTAAAAGCCTGTGGTGTTTGACTTACAGTCTGTAAGACCTGTATCGTGCGTTACTTGGAGACCAGCAAGTATTGTCCTATCTGTGATGTCCAAGTTCACAAAACTCGACCGCTTTTGAACATAAGGTAGGAGAAAGTTGCGAAGTGCACACTGCATCTCTCGTTTTTGCTTTATATGGGAAGACCAGCAGTAGTCGGTGTCAATGTTATCTCTTCATCTGCAATTTAAATCTGAAAGGGCTTGTCAATTTACAAGCTACCTCGTGTGTATGTGCTCTCTTTGGAGTTTCTTCACTGATTGAAACTGAAGATGCCTCTATATGTGAGACAGAAAGTTTTTGTTGGTCTGTTTTACCATGCACCAGTCATTGATGCCTCTTCCCTCTCCCCCATTCTCCTGTATCACCTCGACAGTTCTTGTCTCTACTTTCTGTATCTCCAAGACATGCATCACTCCAACCACAGCTCCTAGTCATGAAAACTCCTGCTGCAACTTTCCAAACTAAGAGGCTAAAGCCTTTAAAATATCATTTGCCTTTCAGAAACATTTTTGTTCTCAGCACTGCATTTTGCTCTCCGTAGTTTCTGGGGAGGACGTAGTTTTTTAAGGCCTTTCTTCAGTTTGAGAGAGTTCTTTTTCAGTTGTGGTAACACGGATGAATTTCGGTTCAGAGTGGTATTTAGAGCAGGGTTAGCTTGATTACAAAGTCCTTTAAGTTAACTTTTTATGACTGGCCTCCCACTTTGTAGAAGGTGCCTCGTTGTTGTGGAAGTTGATAAGTGAGGAGCTGCCATTTGGATTAAAATATTGCTTCATCTGCTTAATTTTATGTTGTGGGGTTGTTATTTTTTCAGGTCGGATAAAACTCTCCAAGATATTGTATACAAGCTAGTACCAGGCCTTTTCAAAAGTAAGTAGTTAAATCAGATATTTTTTTAAAAGCAGAAAAACAAAACCAGAGCCACTATCCTATATCAATACAGTGAGTTACAGAGTAACTACTAAAAGAAAAATATGTGCTTTTCCATCTAGATGAAATGAAAAGAAGAAGGGATTTTTATGCTGCTCATCCGTCGGCTGATGGTAAAAGTTTCTCGTTCACAACTTCAATATGTGTAGCATTGAGCTAGATGTTTTACTGTTTCCTTTTTAACTTACAAGTGATGTATTACCATCACAGAATTTTAAGAAGTGAAGGCAGCATAATAAAAGTTTATTGTTTTAACAGTCAGGTAGCTTTCATTCATTATCTTACTGTGAAGACTTTTTTTCTTGTTACTGAGAATTGCAATTCTTCCTGATTTGAATTTCAAAATGTAAATTATTGTGGAAATTTCTGTGCAGCTGCCAATGGCTCTAATGAAGACAGGGGAGAAGTGGCTGATGAAGACAAAAGAATTATAACAGACGACGAGATAATAAGCTTGTCCATTGAATTCTTTGACCAGAATAGGCAAGTTCCAAAATGGCAAAATTTTATGTTTACCCGTTCGATAGCACCTGTATGTGTTATTTGTTGTAATGATGTCATGTCTTCTCACAGACTGGAGCGAAAAGGAAATAAGGAAAAAGAAAAATCAAAGGAAGAGGTAAATAACTTTCCTTTACTCCAGACGAAACATATCACGCGCGCACACAACTTTGGGGTGGGTCTGTAGCTGAGAAAAATATGTAGGTATGTGTATCTAGAACAAAGGAAGCACAACCCCTGTTATGGCACTAGGTACAGAAGAAGAAAAACATTTTTATACAGCTGTATATGCAGGCAACTTTTTAAAATTAAAAATATCTGCAGTATTATTTTTAAAGCAGAATCTGATTTTTTGGTCAAAGTTTGGGAAAAATATTAAATAATTTATTTATAAATAATATGTATTGCATATGTACCCTAAAAAGATATTAAATATAATACAAATATTTACATATAAATTTAGTTACAATTTAAAATTACTTTCTCTAGAACTGTAATTTGCTGCTTATTTTTGATGTGCCCTCTAAGACAGCTGGCATTGTTGTATTACAATTCATAATTTAGTGAGGTGCACTTTTTTCAACATGAAACATTAGAATACAACCTTGGTGGGAGTAATTGCTCATTCTCAGTAGACTGATTTTCTTTACTGTGCCACTAGGTGAATGACAAAAGATACTTGCGCTGCCCAGCAGCAATGACAGTGATGCATCTAAGAAAGTTCCTGCGGAGTAAGATGGATATACCTAACACTTTCCAGGTACCTGTGAGGAAAGAGTGATTTTTTTTTTGTTTGTTTGTTTGGCTTTTTTGGGGTTTCTTTTGGTAGGACTGATTTTTCTCATTACAGCCAGTCACAGCAAGTGGTAACAGCCAAGTATTTCTGGTGTGTGCCATACATTACTTGGTTTATTTTTAAAATATCTGTCTGTAGAGTTCAGTGACGCTGTATTTTTTTTAGTGCTGTAAATACCAAAATATTAAGAAATTGCTTCTTGATGTATTTGTGATATCTGTGACAGATGGGGCTATTTTTACCTCAGAGCAGTCATGTGCTAGGGGTAAATGGCTGGATGCTCCTTAATGCAAGGGTTCATATCTTGAACAGATCGATGTGATGTATGAAGAGGAGCCTCTGAAGGACTATTACACCCTAATGGATATTGCCTACATCTATACCTGGAGGCGGGTGAGTATTTCCAGTGTGCCTCCTGGGAGGGTGCAGGTCATGGCCTGGGCAGGGCACTTACTAGGGTCTCCTTTTTGCTTTGCAGAATGGGCCTCTGCCCTTGAAATACCGGGTCCGACCTACTTGCAAGAGGATGAAGATCAGTCACCAGAGGGAAGGCTTGAATAATAGTGGGGAGCTGGAAAGTGACTCTGGGAGCGACAAGGCGAGCAGCCCGGCAGGAGGCATCCCGTCCACCTCCTCCTGTTTGCCCAGCCCCAGCACACCAGTCCAGTCTCCTCACCCCCAATTCCCCCACATCTCCAGCACCATGAATGGCACCAGCAGCAGCCCCAGCAGTACCCACCAGTCCTCCTTTACCAACAGAGCTCGGAAAACATCAATAAATGGCTCCTCAGCCACTTCATCTGGTTGATGTGCCAACCAGGCTACCACCCTCACCCTTCCTTTATATAGATCTCTCCATGCCATTACAGCTTTATAGATGCTAATCTATGTGACTATCATCCAAATTGCTTTCTTTTGTAGTAACACTGAACTTGGCTATAAAAGGCGGACTAGGTGACATTCAGGATGGACCTTAATGGAAATGCAAGTTTGAAATGTAAATTGTTTTCAGAGGACTGGGAAGCAAACAAAAGTTACACCTTCACCTGTTCTGAATGATGTGGAGTTCTTTCTGTCCCCATCATCTGGAGCCAGGAGTCTCCAGAAGTCAATACAAATCCTGGGAAGTAGTTTGTTAATGCAGACTAACTCCTCCATTGCGTTCTCTTCTATTGTTATTGTTCTTATACTGTTTTGTGAACCTGTAGAAAGCAAGTGCTTTTTCATCTTGAAATCCAACAAAATTGAAAGAATATGCATAGAAAAATGCATATATGTAGCCATGTCACTGTGAATAACAATTTTTGCGTATTAGCCATTTTGATTCTTATGTTGCATCTTTTACTTCTCTGTTGCTGCGCAGAACCGATCAAAAGAAAAGTAAACTTCAGTTTTACAATCTGTATGCCTAAAAGCGGGTATTACCGTTTTATTTACTGACTTGTTTAAATGATTCGCTTTTGTAAGAATCAGATGGCATTATGCTTATTGTACAATGCCATATTGGTATATGACATAACAGGAAACAGTATTGTATGATATATTTATAAATACTATAAAGAAAATATTGTGTTTCATGCACTCATGATATGGTTGTTAAATTTCTAAACTGGTTCGACCCTTGCAGATGCCGCCTGTTTGAGCTTTGCTCATACTGCGAGAAACACGTGTGTGAGAGCTACAGTATTGGGAAAGCACATTCAAGTCTCTGATAACCTGGAGGCAATTGGCAATCTTAAAAGGATTTTACTTGCTTTGTCTTTTTTTTTTCTTCCAAGTGGAATATTTTTACTTTACCAAATGTTGAAGTGATACAGTGAAAAATCAAGGGACGTGGAAGTTTTAGACCTGTTTGATTACCTTTTTATTATTTGGTGTGGTGGGACTGTGTTTTTAAAAGCACATGGAATCATTATAGAAGCCATAAACTATTTGATATAAATTTTAAGGAACCAGCAAGTGGCTGGGTGAAGGCATTTTATCTAAATTTGTTTTAATATATATGTATATGGTACAGTACTAACTTCATTAAAATTTAACTGGTACTTTAATATTTCCAATAAATTGTGGAGAATGCCTTCTCTTCAATGGCCTGCAAGAAGGTGCATTTTATAAGAGGCTTCTAAGGGTGGAGTTTTTTCAATAGGAGGAACTTTTCCACCATAAAATATGAACAGCCCAGAACACTTTTCAGTTTGTGCTTTGCTTTGGTCGAACTTTGTGTGTGTTCATCACCCATCAGTTATACATTTGTGAGGGTGTTTATTCTATATGGATATTGTTTCATGTTTGTACGGAAAAATTGTAGTTAAACATTTCATTGTCTCCAGTCTGCAAAAGAAGCACAATTCTTATTGCTTTGTCTTGCTTATAGTCATTAAATCATTACTTTTGCATATAAATTGCTGTTACTTGTCCTGCTTGTTTTTATAGACCAGGTGATTGCAAATCCTCCACAAGATTATTGCTTATTGATGTATATGTCTTGTTAAACAAGAGTTGATATTTTTTCCTGTAGTAAACATGTACAGTTCAATTTCAACAGTAAAAACTTCAGTTTTATATACACAAGTAACTTTCATTTATAGCTGATCAAAGAAATAAATAAAAGGGATAAGTCATTGAAAAGTAGCGAATTACCTCTGTTGATAATGTGATGTTAAAGGACAAACATGTTGTTGGGAAGTATTTCTGTGTGTACCAAAGATTTTGGTGAACAGTACAGTATAGCATGCTAAAATAACAAAGTGGGGAGGCGGGGGAAACCACCTAGAAATTATAGTGATTTCTTTTGGTTGCCTGTCTTGAAAACATTTGCTGTTATTTATTTGCCCCTGATTTATTATTGAAAATAAGCAAATGATGCATCTTCACATCCCAGTCAGCTACAGCGTTTACCTCCTATCTGTTCAAACTTAGCCCCTGTTAAACTGCAGTGTCCGGGAGGGGAAGAACTTGATTTTTGTGATGGCGAGTGCCATGTTCTGCCTGTGCTGCCCTGGATTACTTTTTAAAGCCTCAGTAGAACTAAAAAAAACCCTAAAGCCTTTAGTAGAACTAAATACATTTTAATATAAAGATATCTCTCAATGCGACTGAATNATTTCTCCTGAGAAACCGTGCCTTGATTTTAAACACGGAGACTAACTAAAAAAAACCCTAAAGCCTTTAGTAGAACTAAATACATTTTAATATAAAGATATCTCTCAATGCGACTGAATGTCTATCTTGGCACGATTCCCTAAGCCACATGAGTGAATCACACTGTACTGGTTGAATTATTTTGCCCAAAAACCAGCACTGAACCTGCAGCAGAAGCTTGTACATTAGCACACTGATCAAAATGTGCTTAATTTTACTCGAAATAGCAGTTAATCACTACTTCTAGCACCAATACGGAGCTATTCTCCATCTTTGTGGAGTGCCCGTGAAACAGGAGTCGGATATTTCCCTTCGAGATTTACTGAGCCTTTATAGTATTTTCGACATCTCCCAGTTTGACATCTCCTGTCTGAACAAGAACAAACGCTCTACTAGCTCTCTTGCCGAGGTGCAAAAGCCGCCGAGGATGTTTGTGCTGCCATGTGAAACTCTTGTTTTGCTGCTGGCCCTGCGCAGATGGCACTGCGATGCGTATATACTGCTAAGCACAACTGGGAGGACGATCAAAGATAGCATCTTGGTGTTCTACTTGTGAAGCTGCTATGTCAGCCTTCCCGGTTTCACAATATTTTCCTTTGCATATATATAGTGACAGGTTTTCCTTTCACATGTATCTAAATTCTCCCTGATAGGAAAGAAATCTCCTCTCAGTACATATAAGGGGAATCTTTTCATTATCCGGCGTTGCGTTTATATAGATGGAGGGATAAAGGCGAAGTCCGCTGCGTTTTCCTGAGCTTGTTCAACAAGCAATCTGGTCAAGGATAGAAGCAGAAGTGGTTTGTGCCGGCCGGAAAATAATGTTTTTCTGCCTTCGTCCGACCAAATTTTCCGCCCTGGTTCAGCTGCCTGCAGCTCCAAGCATCGCTTTTGTGTCCGGCACGAATGGGAATCCAGCCCCGGGGAAAGCAACAGAGAGGGAGCATGAAAAGCTCCATACGCTTCTGGAGAAGACGGACAGAAACAGGGACACGGAATCAGAAATACGCAGGGAGAGAAAGGACCATGACGAGCTTGGTCAGCCGAGATGGTTGTCCTCCAGCACTGACCATTTCTCTCAACAACCTGCACCCATGACTTCCAGAAAACCGACGCTGGCGGGCGGGTACCGCCGGCAAATTTCCGACACCGGCAGCGTCCAGTGGGCAGGAGAGGGAAGCGGCGGGTGGCACCGCCGCGGCGCAGGGGACCCGGGCAGCACCGAGGGAGCTCCAGGAAACGCCATGGGAAAACGACGCTCCCCGATTTTTGAATGATGAGGGGCACAGAAACCCGACGGCGCAGGCAGCGGCAGCGGCGGGCGCCCTTCCCGACGAGGCTATGCCTTTGGTTCTCCGGCTGCGGCCGCCGGGCCACCGCCGTCACCTCCGCCGCCGCACCGCTGCCCCAGGAGTCGCTCGTTTCGCTGGTGATTTTCAGAGCGCGGCCAAATCAAGTCTTCCCACGGCCGGCACCCGGGTGAACTCTCCTTCCTTCCGCCTCCGCCAACCCTGCGCCTCTTTTCTTCGCCGCGGCCCCGAACCGCCGGTTCCTTAGCCCCGGCGGCAGAGTGCTCCTGCCTTCCAAACATCACTGCTGGACTGTTCATCTCTCACCAAGCAGGAACTCCTGCAGTTCCGATCTTTGCCACCAAACTGGCTGACGAGGATCGGGTTGTCTCGTCGGGCCGGGCTCCTCTTTCTGGCCCCGGAACGGGGAGGTCGGCGGCGGCCCCCGCCGCCGGCACCGCAGCGGGAGGAGAGTTGCGGCGGCTCCGCCGAGCACCTCGCGCCCTCCCAATTTTAAAACGGTGAAATTCTGAGACAGTGTTTACTCAGATAAGTGTTTCCTGTTTCCGCTGTTAATTTTTAACGTTCTTGCTCGTACTCTGGGTACTTGAAACGGATTTCCTTTATTTTACTATAAACAGTTTATTTTTCATCTTTTCTGCCCGTCTCCTACCCGGAGGACGCCAGGAGAAGAACCTGCCCTCACCTCCCAAGGGCTGCAGATCTCCACTTTCCGCAGCTCAATGTCGTTGCCCCGTTCCGGGAGCTCCGACCCACGGTTGATTTGTGTTTTATTAACTCAAGGATGGCAAGGATTCTGGCAGCGAGGATTTTTTCTGGCTCCTTCACTTGCTTTCCCCGCGACCAACTGAGGAGTCCCGCCAGGAGAACAGAAAAAGTTGTAAAGCCCGGTGTGGACCAGGCAATTCTCAGTCTCGCTGTCTTTGGGGATGGGATATTTGTATTTATTTAACAGTGATGATGTGGGCTAAAGAAAAAAAAAATCAAATGGGTAGAGCACGAAGGGCACGTAACACCCACGGCAAAGGAGGTTTTCTTGCCGGGTTTGGGCAGGGAGAGGGACTTCCATCCCCGCTCGCTGCCGCGAAACCGCGGCCGCGACGAGCAAGACAGCGGCAGTCACGGAAAGGCCGCGAGTGGCGGTGCCGGAGGCGGGCGCTGCCCCAGGGGTGCGAGGAGCCCGCGGGCCTCCCCGTCGCCGGGCGGGGGGCCCCTGCCCGGCCCACGAGCCCAGCCGGGAGCTGCGGTTCTGCGGCGTTTCTCTCCGCTTCGTCTCCGCCGGCGGGAGCGCGGCTTCTCAGGCCGGCGTGGAAACGTGGCGCTCGGCAACGCCGGTGCCGCGGGCGCGGCCGGGCCCCCACCGGCCGCCCCTCCACGGGCGGGCCGCCCCGCTCCGCGCCCCCCGAGCCCGGGCAGAGGCCATCTTGCGCCTGCGCACCTCTCGCGCCCGCGGAACTTGCCCCGCGCCGCCAGATTCGAACGGGGCTGCGCGGAGCGGGACCCGCGGGGAGACCCGCCGGCCGCTCCGCGCCGCGCCCGGGCCCCACCAGCGCCGCCCCATCGGCCTCCGCCGGCGGCCGCGGCGGGTGCACCGTCGCGCGTTAGGCAGCTCTCGGGCCCTGCCGGGTCCGGCCGGGGGGCGGCGGGCACGCCTGGCAGGCAGCACCCCCGGCCGCAGCCGCCCTCCCCTTAGGTGTAGCGGCGCCGCCGCAGGCTCCACTCCGTCCTGCGTCCAATCTGCCTTCCCCCGCCTCTTGGCCTTTAGGGTGCTCCAGCCAGCCCGAACATTTGGGGATGTGCGCAGCGGGACGGGAGCATGCCGGGTTTTCCAGGTGCGGGGCGCCGCAGTCTTGTATCTCCGTCCGCCCTGCCGCAAGCACACGGCCTCCCGCTGAGGCCGGCCGGGACCAGCCCTTCCTGGGGCACGGTGGGGCCTCGGGGAGAGCCCACCTCCCCGAGGGATAAGAGGAGGTCGCGGTAGCCATTTGGCTTATGTATTTTCATGGTCCGCAGCTGAATATCGCACCTCGTCTAGAGAGACAAAGAGCTTTATGTTCCTATCGCCGGGGACAGGCAGATGCCTTCCCCGTTCCGAACGCCGATGCTCTCAACGGTGTGGAGGGGGTACATTTTCCGAGAACGGCCGGGTGAGAACTCTCCAGTGGCAAGGAGGCACTTTCCAATAGCAGAGGCAGGCCAGCAGCCCTTCCTCCTCAGCGCCCGCCGCCGGGCTTCGCGTCCCCGATGCCTCTCGGCCGCCGCATCCCCGGTGGAGAAGGCCGAGGCCGGGAGGAACCGCCTCGCATCCTGGGGCCCCCGCTGACCGCAGAGCTTCCAGGCTCTGCTGCCAGCGGTGGCATTTCTTACTCCTCCTTCTCCATGTGCTGGGGATGCTCGAGAGTTGCCTTCTCAGCGAGGCACTTTCTGATCTGTGAGATAACATCGTGCAGCTGATGGAGGCCTCCGAGGTGGACTGAGTCTACAAAAAAAAAAAAAACNCAACCACAAAAAAAAAAAAAAAAAAAACCAAAACCCACCAACCAACCCACCCCCCCCCCCCAAAAAAAAAAAAAAAACAAACAAAAAAAAAAACAAAAAAAACAAAAAAAAACAAAAAAAAAACCCAAACAAAACCCAAACTCAAAACAAAAACAAACCAAACAAAAAAATTCCCCCAAAACTCAAACTCAAAAATCAGAAAAAAAATCTAACAAAATAAGAAAAAACCCCACACTCCACCAAAGGAGCCCCAAAAAACTCCACTTACACAATCCCGAAACTTTGAAGGAGAAATGCAGAAAAAACCCTCCAACAAAACAAAAACAAAAACCAGAAGAAAGCCCAAACAACTGAAATCAAGATACTCAAAAAGCTATGCTACCAGGGTGCTGAAAGGAAGCTGTTGGCATGGCCAAGGTGCAGGGATGCTGAGTGAGTGATGCCCCTGCCAGGCAGCCCTCACTGCGCGGGGTGCGGAGCCTGCGCACACCCTCCGTAGGTTCCCGACACCGGCAGCGCGGGAGCCGAACTGGGGTGCGCGGTGCGCGGAGCCACAGCTCTGCCCGGCCAACGGGTGCTTCGATCGGGACGTCTCCCATCCGAAGGGATGGCACTTCGATTTCTAGGCTAGCTGCGAAGGGCGAAGGGCTGTGGCTGGAGCCCCGGGGGACACCGCGCTGCTGCTTCTCGGGCTGGGGTTGTGCTGCCGGGCAGGCGGGGAGAGCCCCCGGGCACGGAGGAGCTGGCAGCAAGAGGCGACTGGCGGAGGGGAGACAAGGGCTCAGCGCCGGGAAGGATGCCTACAAGCCATGAGCTGCCATTTTGTCTCTTTTAAGAGGGTTGGCTTTCCCCTCTCCTGGAGCGCAGTGTGCGGCGGTGGCAGCATCTCCCCTTGCTCTGCCCCTCCTCGGCCGTCCTGCAGGGATGCAGCTCTGGGCGGCACGGGAGGTCCCCTCGGGAAAGCGCCCATCAACCCCAGCCTTCCCAGCCCCGGCGCTCTCCCTGCCACCTCCGCCCTAGGTGCTAGGGGTTTGCAGGCTGTTCAGCTGATTTGTTGCTAATAGCAACCACACGACAGCGATTTGCAGCCTTTGCTGCTGCCAGCGCCTCTCGTTACACCTTCTTCTGCAAACCGGGATACGGTCATCTGGCTGCTGCCTGTCCCCACCCCTCTAACCGCAGCGGCCAAGGACAATAACGGTGCAGGAGGACGGGACGGCCTCAGGGAGAGCTGAGGGCTCCGCTGGGCACCGCGCAGATTTGGTCCTTCCACATCAAGAGCTAAATACTGGCTTTCAGCCGCAGCCGCGCAGGCTCCGCGTATTTCGCATTGTGTCGTAGCATTGTTGAGAGCTGGAATCCGACCGGCGCGGGGGGGGAGAAGCGCTGCTGGGTTTACATATGTAGATGCGGGCAGCGTTCAGCGCCAAGCCAACACACACCCTCCCCCGGAGCATCAGACACAAAGGAAGACCTCGTTCCTTTCAAGTCCCCAGAATAAATTAAGATCCGGCTTTCAGTTTTGGAACGTCCCAAAAAAAATTTTTTTAATGGTACTGCACAGGCGCTGAAGGTTCCGCAGGAAACCAGAGGTGTAACTATATGCACGTGGTAAAAAGGGCTCAGCCCTACTAGCTAATATTTCCTGGTCTCATCCTGCAAATCAACCTGACATGTTTTGCCCTTTTCTGGTTTATTTACCCCTTAATTTTTTTTTATTCAGCCTTTCCTAGTGTAATGCTGATGCATCAATCTCCGCTAGCCAAATCTGTACCGTTTACACGTTTACAGTTACAAATATCTGCTCAAATGCCAGCGTCGTCCTCTTGGGTGAAGAAAGAGGAGAAGAAAGAGAAGTCCTCTTTCTAGTGCGTCTGAAGTGCCTTGACGTTTGTGTCTTCGCCTCACAGAAATAATTTACTCTATAGGAAGGTCTTACAAACTAAACTCGCCACCGAAAGTCTGGAGAGGGGACCCCCAGAATGCCATGAGTACCTACAGCCCCGAGCCAAAGCTCAGGGAGAAAAAGAGAGAACTCCCCATTACTACGGTCTTTCTGACAGAGTAATGGCACAGCCCAACTTAAAATTGAAAAAAATAAACTATTAAGAGTTTCAAATTAATTTTAGTAGAGGCTATACGTGGAGTTGGGGATTCTTCACTCAGTGTACTCTTTTCGAGAGAGCACTTCAGTTGCCTACATCCCATTCACTCCCACTAACCTTTCCACGTTCAAACTCCTGGCTTTTAAAAACCCAGCACCTCCAACTCTGATCCGTGGGAGAGTTTGCGCGTTGCTCTTCCCACCAAATGAGCTGAGTCGTGCAAATACGGGATTAAAAGCCCTAATTTCTGTAACCCTATGAATATCTACCTAACGCCTTGAACAATTTGCCAGTCGTGTGGCAGGAGGAGCAGACCCTCCAGAGGCAGATGGGGCGACCCAGAGCCCCGCCGACTGGCGCGGGGGGCGGCCGGGGGCGGTCTGGCTCCAGCCCGGGTGACCCTCAGCCCCGGCGGCCTCCCGAACCGCTGGGGAAGCCGCCGCACCAAGGCACGGAAGACCTCACCTTTTAATGGGCGTCGTGCAGTTTTAAGCCGTAGTGGAATATCCACGGCTTGGCCAGCCGAGGCACAGCGGGGCATGAGCCGTCGAGGGGCAGAGAGCCCGGTCCTGCACCGACTACCCAGTGCCCTTCCAGTCGGGGGGTCTTGCGGGGGAGACGCAGCAGCTCCCGGAGCTGAGTCACCTGTTGCCTCGCACCCGCGGGGACGAGACCGAGCCGGGAAAACCCATGTCCTCGGTGCGTATTTCTTACACTCGGCACACCTCACCCCCCAAAAAATCCCAGGAGCAACTTCGCCCTTCCCCATCTTGGGGAAAATGATGCTTCCCCGCCCCGTTCCGGGCGTATTTCCGAGTGAATCAACGTCCCAGATTAAAGAACACCCACCAGAAAGCGAAGGCACATTATTCATTTGGACAACTGTTGCCTATTCTCCTGGTCTCCGGTTTATTTTTTAAGCTGACGTGTCCGGTAGCGCAGTCATTACTGACACCACACGCTTAAGGATACAGGTTTCCTACTAATGAGCACCCCAGCAGTAGGCAATGAAGTCTCACAACTACGTCATTTCCATAAATGATTTTCCGTCTTCAGTACTTTTGCGAGAACTGGTGACATTTCCGTAGACCGCATTTGCATGGTGTTTATTCCCCATTATTATTATTAACCATGTGAATAGACTTAGTATCAAGCAACGAAGTGTAACAGCAAGTCTTGGTGGTACTCAGGGTGCGTTTTGTTGTTCCTTATCCAAACATTAGACTTAATTAGACAGATAAATCAATTTATCTGTAATCGACACATCTGCTTTTTTTTTTTTAACCTCTGGAAGTAATTAATCACCATTTGTTTATTTTTTATTTAACTTAGGAACAGAAATAAGTATAAAGAAATGTGTTTAACAGCTGTTCCCTTCTCAAGTACACATGGTGATAATTTCCCAAAATATTTTCTGTGGCAAACGACCTTCTCACCAATTTGATTTTATTTGTCTCTTTTATTTGTAAAGAATAGCACACCGCCTGTTTAATTTGTTTGCCTAAAGAGATCTTTTTTTCCACACTATATACTCTTGGAAACACGTAGCTCATTTTAGACCATGATTTTGTGTATGTTAGCCCCCCTCTTTTCAGCTGAGCAAACACAAACAGGAGTTTTTAAAAATTTAGGCGTCTCTCTTACACTTTTCTAAACTTTTAAAAGGCAGCAGAAATACCTTCAGCGTTCCAACTTTAGGGCATGAGACAAAACTTTATATTACCTATCAGATAAATATGCTTATATAGTGTCAGTCGTCTGATTTTGTACATTTACAGCTTTGCAGGACAAATTACCAGCCTGTGAAAACTTGAAGCCACTGTGCAATAATGTGTGGCTACAGAAAGCTACATTCTTTATTGACTGTTAACTCTGATATTCTGTTGTGGATCACAATTTCACTTGGAGCAGCCTGATCGATAGCAGAGCTAACTATTACCTTCGTTCACAAGTATCCTGCGTCTTGAGAATCGCCCTCAAAAGATACTGGGGGACATGAAGAGTCTATTTCTCTTCAAACTCTTATAACACTGATTTAATTTTCCAGTCCCACCGTTTGCGTTAGTTGCTATACAGACCTCCAAGGTTGTGTTTACTCGTAGATGCAACCATGCATTTGCCAACCAGTCATGAAGAGAATTATTCGTAATTAGTCCTTATGGCCAGACACCAAGGTGAGAAAAAGTGGAAGGCAGTGCGCAGCTTATCTACCAGAATGATACGCTGCTGGGAAAAAAAAAAATTAAAACTCCCTATTATAGTGCGCAGGAACAACTTGTGTCTGTGCCAGGCAGAGCCAGAGGGCTGCCGCCGGACCATCCTTCCCCGCCGTGCCCCTTGCCGCGCTGCTGCCCCCTGCACCGAGAGAGCGGATGCTACTCTCAGCCACCTGCGGCTGAGCGGGGCGGGGAGCTGCCGCTGCGCGAGTCTTGTGCGCCGATGGGTGCGCTCGGGTAGATCGTTAACTGCGCTGTGTATCGTCTGAGAAAAACCTTCCCTTCCAGCGGGGCACGGCGCGTCTTCTGCCGCACTTCCCCCGTGGCTCCCGGCAGAGGCGTTGGCTGTAGCCCACGGGCTCGCCCCTGCGCGTCCCGCACCGCCCTGGCGGCGCCGCTCTCCGTGGGTGGAGGGGGCCTCCGCGGCCCTACGCGGGGCACGTTTATTCCCCGTGAGGCGCAAAAGCCCCCTGCGTGGGTCGTCGCGGCGGCGCAGGGCAAGCGTGGAGATCCCCGAGGAGGAATCGCGTCGGTGGTGAGTAAGGAAAGAAAAAAATAAAATCAAAGGACCCCACTTCCCGAAGAATAAAGGCGCGGCGGGGGGCGAGCGGCTTCGAGCTGCTCCTATTTTTCCTTTTTCATTTTTTTTTTCCCTCCGCTCCCTGGGTGCGGAGGGAAGCGGGAGCCAGGCAGGTGGACCCCAGAGGGCCTGCCGGGAGATGCGCTGGATTTCCTCAGAGCGGCGAGGCTCTCCCTATCTGCCCGCCAAACCCTTGGCAAGTTGCGCAGGAGCAGAACAGGACAAGGGACGCGCCCCCGGGGGAGCAGCGCGTCCCACCGATGAGCATCGGCGGGGCGGCCGCGGCGCCGCTCCCAAATGTCAGCGGGGGCGGGCAGGCCCCGGCCCGGCCGTCCGACATCTCCTCGCCAGCCTCCACTGCGCGGAACTCGGCGACGCGCCGCGGCTGTAGCCCGGACACGTCCCTGCGCTAAGCCAGGCACCGTCCCGCGGGCGCTGCGCGTTCCTGCCCGTCCCCATCCTCCCCCGGCGCTCCCGAGAGCAGCAGCTGCCTGCCGGTGAGAGGTGAGTGCGCACAGTCGCTGTGCACGTTTTCGTGTCACGTCGTGTTGATACACCCCCACAGGTGCTGTGCTGTGTGTGTGCTACAGACATGACACAGCGGCGGTCTCCTCTCCGTGGAGCTGCCTCCGCCAACCTCTGGAGGTGCCGATACCCACACCTGTACCGGCGGGGAGCATGTGACACACGTGTGCGACCCGCCGCAGCCGGGCACAGCCCGCCGGGCCGCCGCCAGTCCCGTCCCGTCCCGTCCCCGCGGGCACGGCCCGAGCGCGGCGGGCGGAGCGGGACCGGGCGCGGCGGGCGGGCGCCTGACGTCACGACAGAGGCCTCGCCCCCGCGGCTCGGCTTCCGCCCGGTTGCCGGGGAGACGCGTCCACAGCGCGGAAATCCCCGCGGGCGCGGAGCCTGCCCGGCGCCGCCATGAGCCAGCGGCAGGTCCTGCAAGGTAGGCTGGGCCGGGGGCCGGGGCTTGGGGAGCGGGGCTGGCGCGGCGTTCGCCCGGCGCTCCCGCTGACCCGGCGCCCCGGCGCTGCCGCCCGCAGTGTTCGAGCAGTACCAACGCTCCCGGTCGCAGTTCGCGCAGGCGGTGGCCGACCTCGCCGCCCGCCCGCAGAGCATCGACACTCTCCGAAGTGCAGGTACGCGGGAGCCGGCGGGGCCGGGCCTTGCGCGGCCGCGAGGTTTTGCGCGCCCCGGGGAGGGGGCAGCGCGGGGCCGCCGCGGCCTTTCCCTGTCTGTTTTTTTTTTTTTTTATCTCCCTCCTCCTCCGTTTTCCGCTCAGTTTCCGGAGATTTTTTTTTCAGTAGGATTTGCCCCCCACCCTGCTTGCCGAGTCCCCCTCGTTGCGGTGGGAAAGTAAATTGCGCTGGTCAGCTGCTGGCGTGTGCCCCGCGTGCCTGTGCAGGGGTGGATGTCTCTGGCTGAGACCGCCAATTTATTTCAAGGAAATTATCTCAATATAATCCTTTTGAAAATTTACTTCCTCCCGGTTCCGATATAGCTTTATGCAAAGTACAGAAATTGGAATTCCCGATGAAGCCATCATTAATTTGCCAAGGAAATTCTACTTTTAGAATAAACAAATTTTTGTACTGGCTTTACAAGTTGTTCCTAAATTCTTCTTTCTGCTGGCAGATTGGCTCAGTTTAGGAGGGATTTGGTTTTGGGTTATTGCTGTCATGGGATGTCGTGAACCAAATTGAACATTTTTAGAAAGAGGAGCTGCGGGAGCACTTCTACCAGCTGTTGTGCTGCTGGCATCTGGCAGACCCACTCAGCTTGGCCAAAGTTCCTGAGCTTAAAAGAGGAAAAAGAAGTGTCTGGTAATTGATTACCTGAATGACAATTTCAAAATGTGCTATAGATCAGTGGTTGGTTTGCCATGTGGTATTCATGAATTGATTATGTTTTGGTGTGTCTAGATTTTGTTTTTAATACTTGGTTCCTGGATCTAATAAAGCTATCAGTCTGTTCGCAAATACAGTGACATCTAATAAACAAGTGAAAAAGAAAAGCAATGATGTTAATATTTACAACTGTCTGTTATTGTATTTACAACCATTTATTAAATTTGTTTTATTAAAGAAAGCTATCAAATTCTTGCTAAGGAAACATTTCCTTTCATTATGGGAGTGACATGTTGACACCAGGCCTTTTGTATTACCTTGCTGCGGCTCTTAATTTTTTTTATTTTGTTTTCCATCTTTTGGTGAGTTAATGGCTCTGCTGTAGTTTACACAAGTGATCTCTGTTTGCCAAAGGGACATCTTGGCTATAGGAATAATTTATGCCTTATCTGTATGAAGAAGTCTCTCTGCGTCCTTTTACTGTCCTGGTTTTAGCAGGTCCCAGAGAGAGATCCCAGATAGGCAGGCATCTCGCAGCTCAGCATTTTAAAAATGCAGAAAGTTTCTATTTTAAGAAAGCAATAAATCAAAGTGCTAAGCTAACTTTAATTGCATTGTATTTCTTTTTAAAATAACTATTTTGATGTAATCTGGTTGGTAACTTTACCTCAGAACTGATTTGTTGCTTGTGCTGAACAAATAATGGGTTCAGAGGCCTGAAACTTTCTTCTGTGCACAGCTGGTGTTGGTCTGAAAGTTAAATTTGCAAGGATCAGGCTCTGGGTGGTAATGTGGAAATGTGCATTTGTGTAGATCCTACTTGGCTGTTTCTGGTCATGGTCTGCTTTTCCACAAGCTTTAGTTTTTCAGATGCTGGACGAGAGGGGAATGTCTGCAAATATGGCTGTTGCAATTTATTTGTATGGCCCACAGATATTTTACCATCTTTCCCACCTGTGTCTTTAAGAATACTTAGTAGTTATATAATTGCTATGACAGCTGTTCATTTTGGCCTTTTCTGGATGTACTAGATACAAGTTTTAAAACCTCCTCCTAAATTATATGTGATGAAGTGTTTTTCTTTAAAACCTCGCACCAAATAAAATTGGTCCTTTTATTAAAACAAATATTTTGGGACATTGCTGTCTAGCAGATAACTGGTATGCATTTTATGGTCTTAATCTAGTGAATGCTGGAGCAATGATTTAAGAAAGATGCCTGTCTATATGTGTATCTCTGTATAAATCTGTATTTAAGAGAGTTTGGGGCTTGTTTCTTATTCTGGTGAATACAAATTCTAGCCATCCCTTATGGAGATTGCTGTTATAAGAAGATGAGAAAAGTGTGCCTGCTGTCATTTCACATTAGCTATAGGAGTCAGGGGCACCTTGCAGGGTTGTTTTGTTGGATCTCAAAAGTTGTCAGGATTTAGTATCTTTCTGGCAAAAGCAGAAGGCAAGATTACAGTGACTTGAATTTGAACAAAATTAAATCCTTAAAATGTACTGTCATGTGCTCTTGTATTAATGGACTCAGTTTATATCTATTCATTTGGAATGAAAGATGAATCCTTGAGATGCTCAAGGAATAAAGCATCTGATCCCGTTTTAGAAGTCCTTTTGATAAATACTTAACATTTTATAAGGAAAATAACTACTAGTTTGAAAATAACTACTAGTTTACTTATTCTTTGTGGAGGTGTCTCTGGACACCATACTAACATCATGGAAGATGGAAGTGTTGAAGAAGTCGTTCTTTACAACCTTCTAAGCCCTGCTTCTGTGGTATTAAACCAGGTACAAGCAGTGGTATTGTTGCACATTCGGAGCCTGCAGTCTGGAGGGGAGCAAGCAGCCAGGATCAGAGGCACGAGTTCTTTATGCTGCCTTGACTGTTGAGAAACCTTAAGGTATCGTAACTGTGGAGACTCCTGTGTATGACCTGTAAGGAAAACTGGTGGGAAGCTGAAAAGAAGGTCAGAGAGGGCCAACAGGAAGCCCACCTTTCCTTAGGGCATCTGTCTTCTGAAGCTTCTGTATCTCATCAAGTTCTGGAGCTGCTTTTCCCACTGGGCAGAAATCTCAAAGATGTTGTAACCAGGGAACTGGAATCTGGCCCTGGGCTTTGACACATTTGCATGGCACTGGTTCTCTCCTGGTCAAGGATGTCCTGGGGGGTTAGTGCCTGGGAGTTTAAAAGCTTTCTGGTGGCAAGAAAGTGCAAGGAATCATCTGAGGGATTCTTTTGTTGGAACTTATCCCTGTGTGATTTCCAACTCTCTGATTTACTTTGATAAAGTTGTTCATTATGATTAAATACTAGTATGAATAATGGCAGGATTTGTCATTTGAATGTTGAATTAGTTGATACGTGGGGAGAAAAGTCTGCTCCAAAACTCCTAAAACTTCCATTTAGTAAATATACATGTGAAACAATGACAGATTTTACCAAATCTTGTTTCTTGAGGGCTGCTGACTAATGGGAGAAGCTACTTTGATAGTAACAATTTTAAATATACTCTTTAAAAATCTATTCATTTGGCAGCTACTGCTCATGAAGTTTGGTACTGGAATGCATTATTCAGCTCCACACCCCCTCATCCTTCCGAAATTTAAAATCCCAGAAACAGGCTATTTTCAGTTATAATGGCAGATGAACTTGAGCTCTCATTCTTGCACTGAGATTTAGGCAGCTGTCTGCCTTTTGGAAGAGCTAGGTGAAAATCTGAAGTGCTTCTAGTTTATAATAGTGGTGGTCACTGAGGGTCTAACTCTTTGGGTTTTTTCTTTGTGAAGTGCAATGCTCTGTAAATAACCCCTTTGAAATTGCATTTTGTTTTGATTTTTTGGAGGCATTTGCAATTCAGGATTAATGCATGTATCAGAATAATTACTTCTGGGTATTCATTTTTGATTGATTATTTGATTCGTTTTTTTATTTATCTTGCGTTAGAACACATGATGATGAGAATGTTGCTTTTAATATGTGAGTTATTTAAGGCTATTATTGTGAGTAAGAAACAGTTTAGTCCTGCTGCTTTGACTTTAAAGATATTACAAGATCAGCTCTTTAACTCCTTTCTTGGGGCTAATCACATTCTTTAGTGTGATGGCCATGGAAGCCATGGGGAAAGCTGAGTATGGAACATGGAAGAACAGATCTGTGTGGTGCAGCAGCCTGTGTGCTGAGGCCCTGCACACCTGGCTTCCCTTCACATTGCTGCTGGGGTATTTTTATCATCTGGGGCAGATAACTTCAACTGCTGTTCTTCTGCCTTGCTGGCTTGCTGGCCAGTCTGCACGGTTCCAGGAAAGTGCCAAAACGTCACTGTAAATGAAGATCCTCTCCCAGTGGATCTCTTCCAGCTGTCCTCCCACTCTGTCAGCCCATAGCCCTGAGCCCACGTCTCCCTTCCCTTGTGCCTGGTATCAAACTGCTTCTCAGGCCTTGTACTCCAGTCCTGAGCCCTCTCCTCTGCTTTTACCTTTGTGCTTTTTCTCCTGTACCTGTTCCACACAACCCATGTTGGCAAGAGGCAAAAGCCTGGAGGCAGGGCTTATCTGAATCAGACTTGGGCTCCGCCACCGGCCCTTGTGGCATGGCAGACTTTCCCCTACTTAGTGGTCTGTTTTTCTGTAGGTAAAGGGTGATGTCATCAGTGTTCTTTCCTGGCTCCAGACCTATTCCACCGGTGACAGGTTTTAAAAGCTATGTTTCCAAATCTCTGGATTGGTTTTATGAACCTTTATTTTTAAGAAAATGCTGTTCAAGTTGATTTCCCTCCTCCAATTACATGGACTCTTTTTGCCCATGCTTTTCTCAACTTTTTGTTCTGATGTATGTGTTTTAAATGTACCATTTTTAAATGTGACAGTTGGACACTTGGCCCTGTGTAATCAGAACTAGACCATGGGAAGGGATTTTAGGATATAGTTCCATATTTTATAGAGTATGATTTTAAAGAATATGATTTGATAGCACTGTGCTTAATAGAAAGCCTGGGGGCATTTGGGTCTTGTAAGTGGATATGCATGGACAGACTCCAGTGCCCCCAAGCAGCCAGTTTAAACACTGGAATTTATGTACCCTTTTGTAAAGGATGCACACAGCTTTGGGGTGTTTTTTTTTGGTTGGTTGTTTTGGTGTTGTTTGTTTGTTTGTTTTGGTTTTGTGTTTTCTAAAATATTTTTATTTTGGGTTAAAAGCTTTACTGAGCTTTAGCAGCAGGAGAAGTGGGAGAGGATTATGCAATGTGGCATAAAAGACAAAAGGTTGTCTTTGCAGTTATAGTAGACCAGGTGTGGAGTGTGGCTTTCCCAAAGGCTTGGTTGTACATTGGTGACGTTGTGGTGCCTGATGAAGGGAAAGAAGGAGGCTGCTTTAAGGAAAATACAAGAGAGATGACGGAGAAGGACAAAATAAATGCAGCTGAAGCTGAAGGATTGACTTTTTCTGTAACTCAAACAAGTGAAATCTCAGCTGTTCCAGGATACCTCCTCAGCCTCCTGGCCTGTCTGAAGATTTGCAAGTAAAATGTCAAACCCAGAATTTTTAAAAAATTTCAATCTCATCTCAACAAGTGGACATTAAAAAGAAGCAGCTCCTTGTGACCCCCTTGGTTTCGGTGTGTCTGTGCACAATTGCATGGTAGCCAATAACAGCCCTGTAAGGAGCATTTTCAGAAATTTGTCCTCTTGTAACAGGATTAGTTCTGCTTCATTAATGCAGAAACAGGGTCTGGCATCTAAGGAGGAGAAAATTACTGTTCCTTGATCCTTCAGGAATCTTCAGTGATACTGTCAAACTGAATCTGCATTATGTGCCACACCATCTGGTAGTTGCTGTATGAACTACTATTACTTGATCAGCCAGAATCTCTGTTACCAAACTGTATTTGTGTTCCCTTTGATCCCTGAAGGATGGCAGTTGTGCTGGGCATGGAAGTGTCACAGTGAGGAGTCCTTTCTTGTGACGAGTCACATCTGAGGAGTATGTACTTGAGACTTGCAAACTCTGCTGTCTCTGGAAGAGACTGTTGAGTGAGTGTGAAAATTCTCTCTCACTGCTCTTCTGGAAAATTTGTTTTAAGTAGGGGATTAAAAACCTACTGCAATGCAGCTCCTAGAAAAGAGTAGTTGAAGATGGGGTGTTGGGGTGAGGCAGAATTAAATTTCCTTTTAGTTCCTTGTTAAGTCAGCTGAACTGGACATGAGGAGCTCTGAAAAATCAAGCTGATATGATTAATGTTTGAGTGCTAGTGTTAGCTCTGTGAATGTTCTAAGTGTAACAGGTAGCACACAAAAATGAGAAGACATTATCTTGGTCCAAAGCATAAATTAGAAGGACAGCATCTTCAAGACAAGAGTGTGTCCAGAGACAACAGTGTTGTAGAATGACTTTTTTCCACATTTTAAAACAGAAATTATTTTTCCTTTAAGAAAGGAAGATAAGGTAGGCGTAGTCATCTTCAGATGCAGAAATGGAAAGAATTTCCAGTGTAGTGATGTTTCTCTGATTTGTGACTAGTCAAGTTTGACAAGGATTTGATGGGTATGGGAGGAGGGTAGAAGTATTTTGCATGAATTCCAGGTTGTTTTCCCCAGAAATTGAAATGGCCAAGCAAAAATTGCTATCTCCAGAATAGCAACTGTTTCTTTGCTGCAGAAATTTTGAATGAAAAAAAACTTGGAACCTGCTGCTGCCCCAAGTGATTTTTTTTGTTTGTTTGTTTTGCACATAGGCAGCAGCCAGCACTTGCTAAAAGAAAGTGCATCAGGCCTGTATATAACAGCTCCACTTGAGTAGTGTGTGTTAAGAGTGATTCAGCTTCTAAAGTGTGTCATTCTTTGAAACAAATTTGAGTGGGAAACTGAGGATAGAAAGGGGAATCATTCCTTGCTCAATGTCAGTCAAGGTTCTGTGATGCAAGAGACAATATTTGGCAGTAATTCTCTGTTACTCAGTTTCTGAGTGCTAGTGGGAACTCTTCCAAAATAAATCTAGTCCAATAGTCTAAATGCCTTATTTTGTAGTTTACTTTCTGTGTGGTTGCTTTTGAATTAGTGTTAATGAATTTCCTACTTCTGTCACAACAGACTTATTTAGAAGAAGACCAAAGAGTTCTAAAGTTTTCAGCAACAAGACACTGCTACTCCATGATCTGTCTGGCCCTGTTCACTTGAGTGAATGGTCAAGATAAAAGAAAGTTGTTGGAAGATTTTTGCCTATTTTACTACTCTAAATAATGCTAAATACATTTGAATTTAATTAAAAATGCTGATAGGAATCCTGGCTTGGACCTTTTTTGGAGGAGTAGACTGCTGTAAACAGGATAGATGAAAGGAAGAGATCAAATAGAGGAGGTCACCAAATACAGCTGTTTCTGGAACAAAGAGCTGCGTTGGGCCCAGTGCAGGAAAGCCTCATCCTGTGTCAGGCACATCTGTCCTTTACAGCACTATGTTCAAAAGCTGTAGAAGAAAAGGTTGGATATCTTGGCTTTCCTATAGGTATTTTAGTGGAGACTGTAGAATCTCTATGTAGCTGTTTTCATACTCTCAGAATTAATTCTTTTTTTTCTAAGTGCTGTAAAGAAAGAAATATTAGGTTTGCTGATGATACAAAAATGATGACAATGGTCAAAACTCCTCAAGCAGTTGGTCTTGCAGAGTAATTGGAGGTGATGGAAAGCATCTTGACACAGAGCAAGAAAGTGTTTTTGGAGAAGGTGGAAAGTAGAGGTAAAAGCTTTTTAATTATGTTCTATGCACAGGCATGGTCTAGGCCTATATATATGTTCTCAATTCTCAGTTAACTTGATGTGAATATAAGGCTTATATAGCCCCAGGAATTGTTTTTTCTTTGTCTTGTTTCTCCAAAACTCATTCCATTATAATTATTTGTCCACTGTCTCTTCTAACGTTCAAACATGACTTTAAGAAAATACAGTCTCCTTGAGGACCAGCACAGTTGCTATTATTTCTAAACATGCTTTTTTTCCCCCTAACCCTGTTGTAACATTTTGTGTCTTTTCTTCAAACTTCCATTTTATTTTTCATCTCTTTCCTCCCTATAAGTTGTACCAGCTAAAGTAATTCACAGTAGAACATTTAGTGCTGATGCTTGAATGTCATCACTAAACTTTACATGGTTTATACTTCCATGAAATGAAAGGCGTTGGTCATGGGGAGGCATGCTGCTTGGAAGCATGTTCAGGTTGAAGGGTTTTTAGGCTGTTCCAAAAGTGAAAGCTGTATCAGCTAATCTTGAAAATACAAAATATATAAATCTCACATTTGGAACAACTCAAAGCATATATGTATGTAAACCTTATTAAACGTGGGTTTACGTTTTGGATTTTTTAGGTGTGTCATAAAGGTCAGAAATGTGTCATGTGGTCTGGACCCAGCTCCTGGGTAAAGTGATTCTAGTCTCTTTAAATTTCACTGGATTTGAGGTCATCAGAATTGAACTGCCTGACACATCCTGGTTTAATGTCCCAGCCATCAGGCTCTTGGCTTTTTTAGGGTCAGGACATTGCATGCTGAAGTATTCCTTTCCATCTTCCCCAGCTGCTTCTG
>WAAE01024181.1:0-10877 GCA_013400495.1 Nicator chloris
TAGAAGGGGTTGGAGTCCTCGTGGTCCTGCTCCAATGGGTCCTCTGTTCTTGTGGGGGAAGATCTTCAAAAAATCTTCGCTTTGAGACTGAATATATAGGTCTTTTCTGAATTGAAGGCAGCTGGCCAGAGCAAAGGCAGGAGGGTGAGTTCTTGTGGCCCATAGGCGATGGAGGAACAGTGCAAGCCTGGTCTGTTCCATCTCCAGCACAGGTGGGTACAGCCATGTACCGTAGCTCCCATTGTTTCAACAGGACATGAACCCGGGTCCTGGCGCCAGCCAGGGTAGCCAGTTCAGTTCTGTACAGGCTTCAGTGATCACCCCTGCAGACAGGACTTGGCAGACATCCCACCTCAGCCAGGCCAGGGGCCCCCCCGCTGCTCCCAGAGTCTCAGTCCTTGGGGTCTCAGTCCTTGGGGTCTCAGTCCTTGGGGTCTCAGTCCTTGGGGTCTCAGTCCTTGGGGTCTCAGTCCTTGGGGTCTCAGTCCTTGGGGTCTCAGTCCTTGGGGTCTCAGTCCTTGGGGTCTCAGTCCTTGGGGTCTCAGTCCCTGGGGTCTCAGTTCTCAGAGACGGTCGTGAGGCAGAATCAGGGATCTTCAGAGCGACTCTTACAATACTGTCATCAACGGCGCCGCTGGCACTTGCCTGAACTGGGAGGAAAGGAAAGCCAGGGATTAATTGGAGTGCTGGAGCTCCACTCTGTGAATAACGAAACCCCTGAGGCAGGGGAGAAGGGGCAGCAGTGGGATGTGGCCCTGTCAGGCTGCAAACAAGGACAATCCCCACGCTGCCACGTGCAGGGTGGCTGCTGGCCCTCGGAAGAGAGGAATGGGAAATTCCAATTTGGGGGATCGGTGTGACCAGTGGGTGGTGTGACCAGGGGGTTGTTTGTCACCCTTCCCTGGGCTCAGTCCATTGTTTGTCACCCTTCCCTGGGCTCAGTCCATTGTTTGTCACCCTTCCCTGGGCTCAGTCCATTGTTTGTCACCCTTCCCTGGGCTCAGTCCATTGTTTGTCACCCTTCCCTGGGCTCAGTCCATTGTTTGTCACCCTTCCCTGGGCTCAGTCCATTGTTTGTCACCCTTCCCTGGGCTCAGTCCATTGTTTGTCACCCTTCCCTGGGCTCAGTCCATTGTTTGTCACCCTTCCCTGGGCTCAGTGGGTTGTTTGTCACCTTCCCCAGGGCTCAGTGGGTTTTTTGTCACCTTTCCCTGGGCTCAGTGCATTGTTTGTCACCCTTCCCAGGGCTCAGTGGATTGTTTGTCACCTTTCCCTGGGCTCAGTGGGTTGATGTGACCAGTGGATTGTTTGTCACCCTTCCCTGGGCTCAGTGCATTGTTTGTCACCCTTCCCTGGGCACAGTGGGTTGTTTGTCACCCTTCCTTGGGCTCAGTGGATTATTTGTCACCCTCCCCTGGGCTCAGTGCATTGTTTGTCACCCTTCTCTGGGCTCAGTGGATTGTTTGTCACCTTCCCCAGGGCTCAGTGGATTATTTGTCACCCTCCCCTGGGCTCAGCTGCCTCTGGCTGCTGTTCCCTGCTCATCCTGGAGCCTCTCAGGGAGTTCTTTCCCCCCTTGAAACAAAAAGCCCTGCCAGTGCCGTGCCTTTCTGGAAGTTCTCCTCTTCCCCTTTCCCATCAGTTTTTTTCCTTCCCTGTACATCAAGAGGACTTTTCTCTGCCCACAGTGCTGCAGACAGGTGAGATCCAGCACGGAATGTGAGCTTTGCATGGTCCCAGGGCTCCTGGAAATCAGCCTGACCAACTTCAGATGCCCAAAGGTGTCCTTTCAAGTGTGGATAGACTGGCACAGGCAGAAGAAATCCCTCTGAGCCTGTGAAATCCATGGAAGGAAAGGGAAAAATTTGGGGCTCAGGGATTGCCAAAGCCATATGATTTCTTTTTTAAAGGATTACCTGAGGGGAGAACCCTGTGGGGATAAGGAAAAAAAAAAAAGAGGTTGTTCTGGAGTGATTCAGGATTTTTTTCTTTAATTTAAAAACTAAGGGCAAAGCCTGCCAGTGCTAGGATTTTAATTAGGGTGAATTAAAAGCTCAGAGGAAAGTGGAATTATTTGTAAACAACTAACTCTTAAATCCTTGATGTACAGCATTGGAGGAGAGGGCTGAGGAGAGCAGAAACCCTGCTGGAAACATGGGAGAAATGCAGAACAGGGGCTGGGTTTCTGTGCTGCCACAAGGAACTTTCTGGCCTTTGAAAGGCCCAGACAGTTTGTGATAAGGGATGAGATGTTTTTCTCCTGGCAGCAGAGAAATATTGGCAATAAAAACGCTTCAGCTGCTTTCAGACTCCGTCCCGTGATTTGATTCATTTCCCAGATTCTCCTCATATTTTGTGATGAGCTGGAAATCCCATTGCCCGTTGGTTTTGTCACTTGCAGGGACACTGCCTGCACCAAGAAGTGAGCTCCTCACAGCAATCCCAACCCCTCACACTGCTCCAGTCTCACGGGCCCCTCAAGGTGAGTTTGGTTCCATTTGGCAGCTTGGAAGGGACCCCACCCCATCCCCAGCCCTGTAAACCACCAAATCCCCTCCTCCAAAGCACCTTCAGCTCCATTTCCCTCCTCTTTCACATCCCCAGAGCCCTTGGTCAATAAGTTCTCCTCTGCCCCCAGGAATAAATTGGCCTCCAATTCAATCCTTGGGAAACATCCAGATAAAATTGTTGTCATTCCTCTTCTACTTCTCAGGGAGGGCAGATGAAGATTTCTTTTTAAAAGCCCCATGCAAACGTGCAGCTTTTGCTGCTGTTCAATAAAGTTGATCATTTTAGTGAGGAAGTATCAATGCAATTTTCCACACCACTGCCTTAAAGATTGGCTCTGGGTGTGGATGCAGCCCTTCCTTTTTCTCTCATTCGTGTGGGGAGCAAACCAAAGGGAAGAAAAATCTGATAAAAGTTATTCCATCCCAAATAAACCTCTGAAATTCTGCCCCAAAACGGGCAGCACCACTGCGTTTTTGCAGGTCCTTATTCCATCTGTGCCTCAGCTGGAGGCAGAGCTGGGGAATGTCTTTCCAGCCCATTACATTTCCCAGTGAAAAATGTGAGAATTACCTCTGACGTTGGTGGGAAGCCATCAGGATGTAAAACACCTGAAAATGAAATATTAACTTTGCCACCCGAGCCACTAATGGCTGTTGTGTTTCGCATTAGAACACATTAAGGTGAAGTTCCTGCCTAAGAAAGAAATAAATAAATTTTAAAAAAATCCCCCAGCTCCCATCCCAGGAATGACAGGCTGATGGGAGGAGGATAAAATTGGAAAGTTGGAGGGGGGGGAAATATAATATATTCACAGTTTAGATGACAGTGAATATAAAGACAGACTGAGCTTAAGTGGAAGTTGCAAAATATCCTTGGGAAGTCTTATTCCCTCCAGATTGCTGCCAGATATCCTGGAAATGTGCATTTGTAGCAGAAGAAAAGCAAAACCTTATGGATGGAGGAAGTCAGAGCATCTCTGGTGCTGTTTGGTTCGTGGCATTGACAGAAAAGCTCAATATTTGTCCCTTTCTGGAGCAGATCCTGGCTCTGCTGATCAGGGTGGGGGGACACTCAGCTCCAAACCCCTGGCTCTCAGGGGCTGCTGCTTCTCCAGGGCAGGAGGCTTGGTTAACCTGGAATTTTGGGAAAAATTCGGCTTTTTTTAGGCTGTTTTACCTCTTTACTGCGTTGTGGTGGGACCCGCTCTGAGCTGGAACCTGCAGACAGCAAAACCACCTTGAGAGGGGAGAATAGATTAAAAAATGCTGCTTTTCCTTCACTATCCCTTCACTTTGTGCTCCAAAAATCTCCTTTCATCACTTAGGAAGGAAGATAATTGGGAAAAAATCCTCCCTCCAATCCTTTTCCTGCTCTTTCCCCTCCAAAAATCTGAATTTTTCTTCCCTAACACTGCTCGTTTTAATGTGAAAAGGAGACATCCTGAGCCTTTAGCACTGATTGCCTCATTTTGGAGCCCATTTTAGGGTTATTTGTTTGGACCTGCTTCCCTTTGCGCTTCTTTGCCATGCCTTGAGAGAGAACTTCTCATTTTTTTTCCTCAGAAATAAAAAGTTTGAGGCCAGGTTTTGTGGTTAGCTGATGCCAACAGGAATCCTCTGCTCTAAAGAGCCTTTAGATAAATGGATTTTATTCCAGGTCTGCTAATTAAACAGTCTGGAGACTTCAAGGGCCAGGAAAGAGGGGAAAAGGTGATAAAAACCAGTGCAGCTGATAATGTTTAGGTTTCAAAACGACCTCCAGTGAGTTAGAGGGGCACCAGGCGCTCTAAACGAGCTCAGATGAAAAATTAGGGATGAACGGGAGGCAGTGGATAACGAGGGGCAAATTTTGTCATGTTTTCTGGGACTGAGGCTTTGTTTTAAAGCAATTTTTTCCTGTCAGGAGTTCAGGCAGGCTGGGCGTTGGAAGGGGAATATTCCCAGCAGGGATTTCTCTCCCTGGAGATGCCACACTGGGTATTTTTCCCGTTTTAGTGACTCCACAGGGAGAGGAGCCTGGCTGGTGCAGGTGAGCTTTGTCACCGAGGGCAAAATGAGGATTCCTTTGGGAAAGAACGGGTGGGAATGTGTCCAAAAAGGGGATTTTATGGGAATGGGTGCCTCAGCAGGGAATTTGGGCTGCTTTTTCCACACAAGGATGCTGCTGGAATGATGGATTTGGCTCTCTTTGGTGCCCAGTGTGACTTGGTGCTGTCCCTCTCCATCTCCCAGGGCTGTGCTGGGCTCTCTCCCTCCCTGGGGAGCAGCATTTTAGGGAAGGAAAATTCAGATTTTTGGAGGGGAAAGAGCAGGAAAAGGATTGGAGGGAGGATTTTTTCCCAATTATCTTCCTTCCTAAGTGATGAAAGGAGATTTTTGGAGCACAAAGTGAAGGGATAGTGAAGGAAAAGCAGCATTTTTTAATCTATTCTCCCCTCTCAAGGTGGTTTTGCTGTCTGCAGGTTCCAGCTCAGAGCGGGTCCCACCACAACGCAGTAAAGAGGTAAAACAGCCTAAAAAAAGCCGAATTTTTCCCAAAATTCCAGGTTAACCAAGCCTCCTGCCCTGGAGAAGCAGCAGCCCCTGAGAGCCAGGGGTTTGGAGCTGAGTGTTCCCCCACCCTGATCAGCAGAGCCAGGATCTGCTCCAGAAAGGGACAAATATTGAGCTTTTCTGTCAATCCTCACAGCGATTTGGGATCCCTGATGGATATTCCTGGCAATCTGCCCCTCTTGGAGCAGTGGGATGTTCCCTCAGCCCGGCTGGAGCAGCTGATCTTGGTCACTGAGGGCAAAATGAGGATTCTTTTGGAAACTCCAGCTCTCAGTGTGTGAGAGCAGCCTCTGTCCCCTTCAGCCTCTGTCCCCTTCAGCCTCTGTCCCCTTCAGCCTCTGTCCCCTGCCTCCTGCAGCCCCTGGGCAGATGCTGAGGGCTGGATTTGTTAATCCCGGCCTGGAAAGTGCTGTTGGAACCAAAAGCACCATCCAGAATTGCCCTGGAGGCCTCTCCAGGCCACGCTTTGTTTGCAGCACGCTGGGAAATTCATTTTTGTTTGCGGGGGATCAAAAGCAAACACAGGGAAGTGCAGGCAGCAGCCGCATTCGAAATGTTTGGAAAAGGCACTGCAAGGTCTCCCAGGCTGGTCAGAGAGGAAAGTGTTCCAGGTGAAGAGTCCCACACAGGGATGGCTCTGAGGATTAATATTTGGGAGGAAAGCGATCAATTATGATGAACAGCAAAGGGTTTTCCAAGCATTTTGTGCTGTTAAGGACACACAAAGCAGAAGAGGAGATAACCATCCCTATTAATAATGATTAATCCCCCCCTGCCAGCAGCTGGATGCTCACTCCCTGCCCCAAGCAGAGCCTGGCTGGGTAATTTAACACTCAGAATTCAGCACAGCCTGGATTCAGCACCATTATTTTGTTGTTCTTTGTTTTGACAAATATTAGCCTTGAATGTTTGTGGATTCTCACTCAGGTGTGCTGCTACAGGCTGAGCCACGCGTGGTGCTCTGCCAGGGGTTTGGAGTGATTTATCTGGGATAATCACAACAATATTCCTCCTCTGGAATAGCCATAATGTTCCTTACCTGGGATTTGAGGTGCCTTTAAAAGCTGTGCCATCCCCAGGGGTGACAGGGAGGCAGCACGGACACGTTCTGTGCCAAAAATTAAATTATTATTGAGACCTCTTAATCTCTGCAGTAAGTACGACATGCTCTGGCTGATTGCTGCCAAGGAGCAAACTGGATTCCTTTTCCCTTTCCCTTTTCCCTTTTCCTTTTTCATCTTTCCTTTTTCTTTTTCCTTTTTTGTTTTTCATTTTCCTTTTCCCTCTTTTCTTTTCCTCTTTCCTTTTCCCTTTTCTTTTTCCCCTTTCCCTTTTCCCCTTTCCCTTTTCCCTTCCCCTTTTCCTTTCCCCTTTTTCCTTTTTCCCTTTTCCTTTCCCCGTTTTCCTTTTCCCTTTTCCCTTTTCCTTTCCCCCTTTTCCTTTTCCCTTTCCCTTTTCCCTTTTCCTTTCCCCTTTTCCCTTTTCCCTTTTCCTTTCCCCCTTTTCCTTTTCCCTTTCCCTTTTCCCTTTTCCGTATTGGGATTTTTGGAGCATCCAGGAGTTCTCAGAACAAGAGGATGATAACCCAGCAAGGACAGGGAGCTGTCCCCAGCTCAGAGGGGACATGGAGCTCAGCAGTGGGCTCGGCTTGGGGTGCACAGGGGTGGGGAAACAGGAGAAGTGCATTAGGGAAGGGAAAGAGTAGGGAAAAATTAGAATTCCCAGTGGGGAAGGTCTCTTTGTCCCCTGTGGTCCGTTCCAGAAAAGCCACCGTGCTCTGTGTGAGTTAACCTGGAGTCCAGAAATCCCTGTGGCCTCTAAAAAATCTCTTTACAGTGAATTCATGCAATGGAATCATCGTTTAGGCTGGAAAAGCTCTTTGAGTGCAGCCATAAACCCCTCACTGGCACTGCCACAACTCGCCCATGTCCCCACGTGCCACATCCACACCTCTGTTAAATCCCCCCAGGATCTGTTAAATCCCCTGTACCCAACGTTTGGGGAAGAAACTTTTCCCTAAAATCCAGCCCAGACCTCCCCTGGTGCATCTTGAGGCCTTTCCTCCCTCATCCTATCACTTGTTACTTGTGAATAACAAAAATAATTACGATTTAATCATTTCTGCTTTTCATAATTTATTTATCCACATGTTAAATGCTTTAATGGGCATTTGTAAATTTATTAAGGTAGATTTTGCTGATTTGTGTGTGTGTGTGTAACTGGGGGGTGATTCCTTTCTCCTTTATCTCTTTAAATCTCGGTTTTGGTGGCTGAGTCCGGGTTTTAAGCTTGGCTTTTGATGGCACAGGAAACTCTTGGCTCCAAGGTGCCTCCCTGAAGTGCACCAGGCAAAGCTTTGCTGGGCTGGCTCTGTGATGAGAGAAAAATTAAAAAAAAAATAGGTTCTTTAAAAACGGGTTTGAAGAGAGGAAAAACTCCTGACTCCTCCAGGAGGGGTAGAATGACCCAGATTTTAGAGCGTAATTAAGGATCTGCTTCTTCTAGGTGAGCCTTCCTTGCCCCAGTGTAGTAATTAATAATTCTTCCTCGAGAAAATGAACCCAAACCAGGGAAAACCTTGGGAATCAGAGGTCATTTGAGGCCACCTGCTAAAATTGGCCACAGACAACACTTCCCCCCTTTGGGTCTAAAAATGCCTCTCGCCACCCCCAGCCCCATCTGAGATGTGACTCAGAAGTGACAGGGATGTGTGGATTCCTTGGCAGCAGCACAGCCAGGAAGAGATCCAAAGGAAACAGCTCCAGCTCTTCTTGGAATGCTAACCACCCCCAAGAACAGGTCACCACCAGAGCTTCTTAAGAGAGAGAGAGAGTCCCAGCTTTGGTTTTCCAGGTGTTTACTTTCTTCTTATCTCTTCTGCCACGGCATTCTGCTACAAGGTTTTTCCTCTTTGAAAACCTCTGGGAAAAGTGACCCTGGGCAGATCTTCCAGTGCCCTTTTAAAGACAATTCACCCAACCATTTCTTGAAACGTAAGAGATTTACAGTTTTATACCAATTACAACCATATATCTCTCTAATTGACATTTCTACCTCACATTCTACCTACCAGTGACCGTGCCACCACCATGCACCACCGAAAACGGAGAAGGAGAGAGAAGAAGGCTTCATGACCACACCCCAAATCCTCCACCTTCCCTTTCCCAACCCCCATCCTAAAAACCCCCAAACTCCTTTAACACCCTGTGACCAACTAAATTAACATCCATTTGAAACCTGTGTCTTCTCCAGCTCCTCTCTGAGTGTTGGGATCCCTTCCCAGGGACAAAAGTCCAAGCCAGAGTCATCCTGGGACCCCAGTGAAGGTCCTGAGCCCCGCAAGGTGTTCATGGGGATGTTCATGGGGGGTCTCTGCCCTGGCCTGGACTCCAACGAGCTCTCAGCCCAGAATCCTGGAATAAATGAGGGATCATCCATTTGGGAGAGGCTGCTGCAGGGACCAGGGCGCTTGGGATGCTCCTGGTGATGTCCCAGCACATGATCAGCTCGGGGTTCTGTTGGGTTTGACTCCAGCTCCTTCCCTCCCCTGCCAGGTAATTCCTCACGTGGAATGCATTGATTCCATTTGCTGGAGCCCTCGTTCCCTCAAACATTTTGTTTTCCATAATGTGGGCTTGAACACGTTCCTAATGGCTCCTGCAAGCCCCGAGTTTCCGTGGCACCAATGAAGTGATTTGGTTTAAATTGAATTGAACTCTGCCAAACAGAGAGNCTAAGAGCGCGAATTTCCTGTTACAGTCTATTTTATCCTATTCTGTGATGAATATTCTATTTACAGTAACCAACCAGTGTGAAACACAAATCCTATAGAATTTACATACAGCCTATGAGAACTACTAAATTTAAATAAAGCACAACCTTCTTATACTAATTTCTATAATCCCTTCTTCCTACTATCCCTGCAAACCCCTTTTCTACCTAGTCACTAGTATTGCTTAACATCCTGTCCCTGGACTGGCATCCCTTCCCATATCAAAAGTGACCGTCATTTCTACTTCACTCACTGGCCCAATGTTCTCCGAACCTACTGCTAAACAATCATATTTATAAGGTTTCCCTGTATCACCTTCCCCAACACCTGCCGGGTAATTCCTCACGTGGAATGCATTGATTCCATTTGCTGGAGCCCTCGTTCCCTCAAACATTTTGTTTTCCATAATGTGGGCTTGAACACGTTCCTAATGGCTCCTGCAAGCCCCGAGTTTCCGTGGCACCAATGAAGTGATTTGGTTTAAATTGAATTGAACTCTGCCAAACAGAGAGTGGAAATGGAGAGAGGGAGCAGAGAGGAGCAGGGTTCTGTTGGAGGGGAGGGAAAGCAAAGGGAGAGAGGTTTCTTTTTTTCTTAAAGGAGGGGAGAAGTGGGGGAAAAAGCAAGGAGAAGTGACAAAATATCACAGTGGGGAAATATCAGCGGTGACTTGGCTGTTGGGAATGCTGTGCTGGGCTCAGAGTGCACAGAGGTGAGGATGCTGTTTGGAGCACTCAACCCCTGTGCTTGGAAAAGAAAATGGGAATTTTCCTTCTGGATTTCACCCTCAAAGGGGAATTTCCCAGTTCACCAGCTGATTTCCAGCCTTTGAAAGGAGGGGGAAGGGGTCGTGGTGACAGTTTTCCATGCCCTGAGCAGCCAAGTGAGAGAAACCTTCACATCCAGGTGTTGCTTAGGATGTCTCCAGGTGTTCAGGAGCCTTTCTTGGCCTAGAGATGAAGCTTTTAATGTTCAATATCATTTCTCCAGGTCTGTGGGAGCACTGAAGTGATTCCAGGCCAGAGGAAACTGAGCTGTGCTCCCACTCCTTCTCCAAAGGGTCCCTCTCCATCCTTTCCCCCATTAGCCCACAGCTGAGTCAGACCACTCTGTACATTTGATTTCCTGCCCTTCTCTGTTCATTTTAAATTGTTATTATTTTTTTATAGAAATCTTATTTTAACTTTGGTCTGATTTTCCTGCCTAATTGACAGGGAGTCAATGATCCCCCTGAACACGACTGTCACACACTCAGCAGCAGGAATTGCCAGGTGTCTTTTTTTTGGGGGGGGAATGAGTGTCACCTCTCCATCCTCCCCTTCCTCCATTCCCTTTGGGTTTGTTTCCCCTCTCAGGTTTGTTTTACTGAGGATTCGGTTTGAAAACAGGGACTAAAAGAAGGAAATGTTGGATAATGAGGGAGCAGGAAAGGGGGAGGTGAACTTTAGTGGGCTCCCTTTTGGAGGGGCTGTTGCTGCCTGTCAGGTTCCCATCAGACTGGGGACATTTCCTTCTCTTTTGGGTTTTTCCTGTAAAATTATTGGGAAATTCTGTCCTTAGGAGTGAAGGAGGTCTTTGAGATTCTGCACTAGGAGCACCTAAACCAGCCAGGAGCTGTTTGGGTCCGGGCCACCCCTGACTTGCAGGGATGATTCTTTTGGGATGAATAAAGGAAAATTCCCTTTATCCAGCCCTCGCTGCTCCCGCGTGCCTTGAATCCAGCGCCTGGAGAGCAGCATCGTTATCCCCACGGGAATCTGGAGAGGAGGAAGCCACAAAGAGCCCAGGAATGGCCATTGTCCTCTCGTTCTGCTTCCTGGAGGGCACCGAGAGCGGCTTAATGGCATCTTGATATTTAAAAACCAGGCAGGAGCTGAAGCCTCTCGGTTTTTCGCGGGTGCCTGACATTTGGGAGGGCTGTGATGGGATAAGTGCTCTGATGAGGAGCTGATGAGGTGTGAGGACCTCCAGCTATGAGATCAGGCCGGGCTAACAGAGCTAATGATGGCTGGGGCACCCTGAGAGAGATGCGGGGCTGGGGA
>WAAE01024182.1:0-88082 GCA_013400495.1 Nicator chloris
TAAATAAATTATAACTCCCCCCACTGCTTTGTCAAGCCAAATTCTCCATGAACTTTTTCTCTGAATTTACAGCTAACAGGCAACATGGCTGAAAATGAAACAATAATGTGTTTGCATATAAAAATCATCTTCCCAACAGTAAAAGCTGCTACAAGACTGGTTCAAGCCATACCTAGGGACTCTATCACCTACATACAGTGCAAATTCCACAGAGTTATGGTGGAAAGTTATACTTATTTGAGCTTTTTGTATCTCTAATAGGGACCTATCAGTTCACTGTTTCTTACCAATAATCAGTCTATTCAAGGCTTTTAACCCTAATTTCACTCTTAGTTCCTCCTTAATTAAATGGCAAGGCTCAGCATTCTACATCTGCCATGTGCTTGTATCAATTTTGTATGAGCTGCAAATTACAAGTCATTAATTCCCTGCTCAGAACAAGAACACGTCTCATTACATCATGGAAGGCACCATCTTCAAATACCATGAGCTGCTTTAACTGCTAATCTTCATAATGTGGAAAACTGCCTTCTCAAACAATCCTCAAAACATTACAGGCTGTTCCAAGCACAAAAAGAAACTGAGCAACAAAGGCAAGAGATGAAAAACAGTTTGGGAAGGATTGAGTAGTGTGCACTACAAACATTGCATTAGCCGCACCCCTCCTGCAGGCAGCTCAGGGACTGCAGAAATGACAAGGATGAATCACTCGTGGATGCCTTTCATACGATGAGAAAGGTATTTGTAAAAGCACTCAGATAACAAACACTCAGTTTGGACTATATTGCTGTCATGGTTTTCAGTCAGAATCTTCAAGTTTGAAAGAACAATGACTACCTGTTGTTTTTTTCAAATTTAAGATGTTCAATTTCTCTTTACCTGTGAGACTACTTCTGCTGCCACAAGTCATATTCCCATAAAGAATATTTATATCTTTCCCTTTTTATCTGATTTGCCTTCCTTTTACTTTAAATGATGCCTTATACTCAGGAATTTTGTTCCATTACATGATCTCTAAACTCCCAGAGGAAAGTAGCTTCTTCTCTCTTGACATATTCAGGACTGCAGCTTTCCTGCCAGTGCTAGTCATCACTCTGCTCATCATCTATATTTGAATCCACACAGAATAGAAAATCTGGAACTTCACTTGCCAACAGTGTCCTGGTGGAGGTCAGACTTAAGGCACACTGGCTGACCCAGTTCTATAAACAGAACAGTGCTGCACCTCTGCACTGCCTCGGGTTTCCAAATGCAGGAGCTCACAAAGCACCTTCAGCATGTACCACACAGGTACACGAGCTACCTTAAAAATAACTCGGTGAGGCCAATTAGCAGCACTTACTGGAGGCTGTAAATCACTGACCAGAAGCAGGTAAGAGGATGGAGTTGCACATGACCTAGCAACCAATATTAAGCTACAGAAAAACTCCCCCTCTCCAAGGGGAGTCACTTTTTCTACCAATTTCTAGCTAGTAAGCATCTGAATTAAAAAAAATCATCTTACTGTGCTCCTCCTGCCAGCCTTCAATTCAGAGCTAGCCCTGAATGTAGAAGTCTGCCCTATTACTTGGTTTAAAGTGAAGGTATGCTAGGTAAACTCTGTAAAAAGGACATTTGTAGTCCTTTAATGTCAAGGGCACATATCCCAAGAAAAACTCAGAATCACATTTGGAATTTGACCTACAGTCTTAATATGACAAAATGTCTGTGTTGGTAAGTAAACTGGACAAACACTCAACCTTTGCAAAGTTTTGGCATGTCTAAAGGCAAGCCCAGAGGTTTCTGAAGAAATGCACAGGACATAAATAATAAGCAAATAAGCGAAGGACACATTGACTAAAAGGAGTAAAACACAGAAAACCTTGAATACTGGCAGAAATTCCCCCATCTCCAAAAAGGCTGTTGCTTTTCTCTTATGATGCCAGAAGCAGCCTACTCTCCACGTGGCAGCAGTGGGAAGAGGCTGTGTGGCCTCACGTTCTACCCCTGCATCACAGCGGGATCCACCTCTGAAAAACACCCTGGCAGGCTCTAGGAAACTCCAATGGCTACCAATAAGCCCATGCACTGCATTAAACTATATTTAAGTGAAGAGGATTATATACTTGTTTAGCTGAAGAACACAGCCACTGTACATCTACCTTAATAAATCTTGGTGTCTTTTAATGTTGGGGCCTGCTATTAAAAAAATTAACAATTATACCTTTCAGGGGAAATCTTCAGATTCTTTGGAAGATGAAAAACTTACTACGGAGAAACGCAGACTAACAAACCATATTTGCTAAAAAAAAAAGAGATGATAGCAAAAATAGCTCCTATAAAGCCCTTAGCAAGGGTGATGCTGACAGTTCTCTTTGAGAAAGCACAAGCTAAGATGATTTGCACTGCTGAGAGAGTACAAGCTATGAAGACTTGCTCTGCTGTGGAGTTCTTTGATTTATATTTCTGTAGCATGCTACTTCAACACTAATGAACACTTTCTTAGCAATCATACCTGGATTCTTAAACGTAACAAATTTAATACTATTTTGAAAAAAATACTTTTGCACATTTCAAAGACAACTGGGAAAAATGCCTTGAGAGTTATTTCAGCCCTCAGCCTTCTGTAGCAAGCAAACTACTTTCATGAAAATTATTACTTCCTGCTGAAATAGTTGACTTAAAGATCTGTATACAGTATAAAAGTATTCAGTGACATAACAGCATTCTTTAAGTACATGGATTATTCTTCCTCTTAAAGAAAAGATTATGGTGTCAATCCCTTGACCGTACTGCACTGAATAAACACTGGCTACTAGCTAGCATTTCAATTATCATGATACAGCAGATCTGTATCCTTTTAACTGCAGACAATCCAGATGACCTGTCCATCTAATTCCAAAATCTCTTTTAGACTCAAACATATCTGAAATTCCATAATGCTGCAGGCCAAATCCCATCTCGCTCTTCCTGTTCACATACTGCAACAGACTGAGACCCTCAGATGACATGACTGCCCCCCACACATTATTATGCCTATTCCAATTATTTGTGTGAAAGGAATCAAGGGAAAGTATCCTCTTTCTTGCATATCACCAACTGCATTTTACCTTTCCAAAGCCCTAAAAATATAGTGATTGAAACACAGAATAGCAACATATCCTAAAATCACTAGATTGTCTGAGAAGTGTGAGATACTACAATCAGTCTGGATGTATTATAAGAACATAAGAGAAAAATTCATTCTCTGCATACATTCCCAAGCCCTTCTAATACCTCTGATTTCAAACGAAACTGGGTGGATATTAAGACCCTTCTTTGCAATCACATCCAAGATTACTCTTTGTCAAAGCTGAAGCAAGTACAAAAGAAATCTGACAGGCGTGTGTGTGTCTAAGGCAGTTCCACAGACCCAGTCAGGAGTCCAGAGGAGCTATACTAAAAGCCAGACTTTCAAGAAGGTACAGCTTATAAACTCTTTGTTAGAGGCTCCTACCATCTGTTACATGCAGGTGGTACATAACTTCCTTACTCAGAATCTGAAACAGCCCTGTGGCAAGATCCAAACCCCATTCTTTTCCAGAATAATAAAACTGAACACAACCCTCTTCTGCTGTTTGGTAGTGTTTGGCCAAATCTAATGCTGATTTTTTTAATTCTAGTTATGTCCACAGAATCTCTGAAGGCAGACAGACTGCAAATCTCTACATCTCCTACCCTTGGAGCAAGGGAGTTGTCTCCCTTCTGTATCACTGTTGTGTCAACAGAAGCAGCGTCTGTTGGTCTCCTTCAAAGCAAGCACTTCCTTAGCTTCTGTGAGCACTAATAAACACTTCCAAGCAGCCACCAATGGATCTTGAGAAAGGAGAGCTTTTTGCCTTTCCTAAATCACTGACACAACACATCAGTTTAGGCCATAGGAGATTTCCCTTCTGCATACAACAACAAAGCCACCTCACCGGATCACTTTAACAAAACGATCATGACTGTATTAAGAGCAGTTGCATAAAGACAGAATAAACTTACTTAAATGCATCATAAGGCAGAGGTGTAAATACTTTAAAAGCAGTTACAATTACCCTTAATAATTAAAAAGTCTTGTCACAAGAATCAAAGATACATCAAGAAAAATCTAGGCTAATTGTTCAAATTGTTCAATTTTAGTTACAAAGACATGCTTCCTCAATTATCTACTTGAAGTGGATTGAAAAGAAATTTTGACTGTATTTTTTAATAAATATTGTCAAGAAAGTCTGAAGAACAGATCCATCATCACTATCAAATTCCACAGTTTTTCCTCTCAATATTCCAAGAATCTACATTGATTTCTGTGTGAAAATGGCACTTGGATCTTCCTGGACTGGCCACCTTTTGCAACCAGGTCTTCAATGAATTTTGGTAAATGTCCTTACAAGGCTGGTTCTTGCTGGTGTAAGAGACTGAGACTGGAATAAGGTTAGGGTACACAGGGTCATAGAGGAAATACAGCAACATCAAAAGCTACCTGTCTTGCAATCTGTACCTGTCAATAGTGTAGACAAAATATTTTTTCAGCTTGACTCTACTTCTTTCATTTTGCATTGTTATTTTGGTACAAGAACTGCTTTACTGACTAATCGAGTAAGCGTCCATTTATGTTATCTATTTATCTAATCTCTAAATAGCACTTATGTAGAATCACAGTATTGTTGCCATCAAATCAGTCTTCCAGAATACATCAAAAACTCTATCAGCTTCCACTTGCTAACATCAGATCTATTATCGTAACCCAATTTACTTTCAATAGCATACCCATAAACATCAAGAAAATGCATTCAGGAAGGGCAGAGAAGGCCACAGCTTGCCTCATATCATTGGACCTATGTGGGAAACTGCTGACAATTCACTGTGAGTACCGACCACCAGTGCTCTTAACATGCTTGATGACATTGAAGAGACAGGTTATTTGGACTGAAACAAGAAAAAAGAGCAATTTCTTCTGCAGACATCAAGGGAACATCCACTAACATTGTTTCAGCACACAGCAACCTTTAGGTTTAGCAAATCCTTACACCAGGTTTTGAACCTATTTAATAGTTTACATTAAGATGCACAAACTGTGCAGAGTCTTCCTTCAAGCTTAAGGGAAACTATCATCCTCCAGCTTATCCTTCCAATAATGGAAAAAAAAAATGTAAAACCAATAACCCAGTTCTTGCAAAAAGACTACAGAAGAAGTTTCATAATTAAATACTTCAGGCATAATCCTTAATACTGAGAAAGAATTAATGCTAACCCATTCAATATTACATCAAAATCAATACTTTTGTAACAAGAATAATTCCTTTTTATACCTTACATATTTAAGTTCATAGAAAGCACAGCAAATGATACAACCATCTAGAAAAACAACTGCGTATCATTCACTGTTTCTGACCTACAACTACAGAAAGCTGTCTTAGCTGTAAGGTTGGAAATAATTTCCTTGTTAAGTACTCCATAACCTGGAGGCCTTATTCTGATGTCCTGAACTCTCTTGGGTCAGGAGGGGCTGAGCAGTAGAGCAGGCACCAACCCAACACTTCACAAAAGCACCTTAACATTCTGTGTACTCACACCTGAGGACCAAACCACAGTTCCCCTTCTCCACTGATCTTTCACATCCCTGATTTATCTTAGCTAGTGCTGGGCACAGATTGTCCCTTTGGGACTCCTGAAATCCTTGCTGTGGTTACACCACTTGCGTGACATTTCCCACCACCCTCCTGCAGGACACCACTCTTCTGCTGGACTGATACAGAACAAAAGCACATATTAACTGGAAAATAAACACAGAAGTCAGAAGTTTCATTTGAATATTATTTTTGAAACCATCTCGCTTGGATAATCTGTTTTGAAAGCATCCCCCTCCCAAGGATGGCAGAACAGTGGCCTCCTAAAACAACCATGCCATTAAAAGCACCGTATCATGCGTTTGCAAGCATTGCTCCATGTGCAGCCACACTACAGGCTGCAAGACAAAAAAGAGAAAGAAAAAATAGAAGTCAGCAAGCATATTTTCAAGCTATTTGTTATCCTAACAAATGCGTGTGGATCAAGATTCAATGGCCACACAAAGTACAAGCAGTCACTGTAATTCAAACTCCACCAACTGCTGCTTTCAAAAATGGGCTGCGCATCTTTGCTCTCCACCTGCATTCAGCATGAATTCCAAATGCAAGAATTCTTTCTTTAGTTAAACAATGTATTCCAACAGCAATATTTTAACTGTGTGCTAAAATCAACATGCAGGATATGATCTTTACTTAAAACTCCTGGGAGAAAAATTGATACTAACTGAATAAAAAGTACTTAAAAGCAAAGTAATTGATTCATTAATCTGCCTTTATCTGTTTTCTAAACAATGGAAAGGAGATGTGTTTAAGTAACAGCATATTACTGAGACTCTGAGACAGTTACCCTGTGGTGCCTCTTGTCTTTTCAAAAGGTATAGAATGGGTAACAAATTCTTTAAAAATTAGGACATCTGGCTATGACACGTGTAAGTACGATAAGAAAACATTACATATCATCTCTGTAAGATTTCTTAAGCCCTTGGGAGTGCCAACCAAGGACCACTATCATGTGTTCCAGAATGCTCCCAGACCAGAATCTTATGAAGCAGTTTTATCACATCCTCTCTGTTATACACAATTTTGCCTTACCACAGGCAGAATTCCTCAGGTTCACATACCTAATCTTCCCAAAAGACATAATTCCTCAGAATTAACATGTCTTTCTGAGGATTCATTCCCTTACACCTCTAGTAAGAGCTCTAGGTCACTATCATATAAGCTAACACACTGCCAAACATTATCATAACTTCTGCACCCCTCTGTGTTTCAACATAGTAATATTCATTATTCTGAATGCTACTATACTTGGGGCACTACATCCAGGGAAATGGTAAATATAAACAACAGCACATACTTTTATTTTCCACACATTATTGCCTTCTATGTTCAGAGGAATTTAGACAGAAACAGCCATTGAATCTTCTGGTCTGGCTTCCTGCAAACACCAGCCATGAGCATTCTTTCACTCACCAAGGCTATGAGTAGACATAGTAACCTGGTGATGCCCCTCACCCAGCCATACATTTCATTCACATCCCTGTCCATAATAAATCAACATATAGATACGTGCCTTTTACTGGATTATTTTTCCATTAGAGTTGAGGGGACAGAAAAGAAAAAAGGTTCAGGCCATAAACACAACCTAAGCACACTTCCTTCCCCAGGCTGCCATACAGCAAACTGTGTTGATAGAAGAAGGACAGGGAACAAGCAGCAGGACTTTGGAACTACATAAACCAGCACTGAGATGGAAGAACATTTCACCTACATCCTCAGAGATCAATTATATATTCCTATTCTGTCAACAGAAACATTACAGGAGGTTGTAGTCCCCCTCCTAGCTCAAAACTGTAACCTCCCTTATGTCCTCACAGATTACCATCCCACTAGTTCCATTAATCTACTACACTCTGCCACTGTGGGGGAGAGATGAATCCCCTTCTTTCATCAACCCTTCTCCCTTTAAAATGTGATTGGGAGCTGGGGGAGAGCAGGGTGAAACATCCAGTTTAAGCACATGAAGAAATGAAACATTAAAGATGGGGGTATACTAAAATCGACTTGTGGCAAAGACAGGAGGGATGACAGAGTAACAGTAACCTCTCTGAAATGGAAGCTGCTCAAGCCAGAAGAGAAAGACAGAACTGTGGCTTTCCCACATTATTCAGGCTGACATTGTTTGATAAAGGAACATCCATAAAAGCACTTAATCTTAAAACAATATTCTATTCAGAAAACCAAAATAAAGCAGCAGAACCACACCAACATACACCCTCCTCCTCCCTACTAGTCCCTAATCTGTATGACATGGTTTGCAAATCAATCAGCTACTGTCAGCTGGAACGAGCAAACTCAAGATATGGTGCAGGAATGCAGTTACTGCAATCCTTTACAAAGCTTAAAAACACCACTCTCTGCACTGTGGAACAGCACACAAGTTCATATCATAGCACACTGCCAGTAATCTTAATTTTTTGTTAGCATTAACTACTTAACTACTACATACAAGCACAGATAAGAATGAAGATAATAATACCTAGTAATCCTGAAATATATATGTGTTGTCCTTTAAAAAGACTAACTTGTAGATACAACTTTTTCAGTAGTATCAAAAAGTTGGTTTATGTCAGACATTTCTTGAACTTCTGAACATTAATAAGTGCAGGGTTAACTTTTCAAATGGTTTGCTGGGGTCCATCACATAGTAAATGTAATATTATTAGCCACCATTCCAACCCTACAGATAAGTAAGGAAGTCGGTACTACCCACTAGATTGGTGACATCCTTTGTTCTAGTCACTTTAAAATTTAATAAAATCAGCTATGTTTCTGACATAATCCCAGAAAGAAAATTTAAACATGATGAATTGGATTTATGGTGGGTATTTACAAAATAATCAAAATATGAAACTGCTCACTTTTAAGTCTGCTCACAAAATATATTTTACTGCTTTCACTTGTAAGAAAGATTTGATATTGAGAAACCATGTATAAAGTACGTCCATTTAAGCAGACAACAGAGGGAAAGCATATTGGAAATATAAGATGGCATGATCCCTTGCTTCCTCATTTTGAGCAAGAAACACGACCAGCAATAATTATTTGACAAACTAAACTCATTTTAATTCTACATACATTACATACATATTTAACTCTACATACATGCCAAATGCCAAAATACAGCTTCCAGAGTAAAGATTGTTTCTGACTTTAGTTAAACAGCAGCATCCCTGGGAGAAAACAAACAGTGATTAAATCAACATACAGATACTATTACTTGCATCTGTTTTCTTAGCTTACTGAATCTGAAAAAACTGTCAATTATCAGAGACTGCCTACACATTTAAAGAAATTAGCATCTCTAATGTTAACTGTGCTTTAGTGATCATCCTTTGTTCACGTTCCCAAATATATTATGGGTACTAGAAGCATACCTACACGCTTCAGTCCTCACGCTTGCCTTTTCAGTATGGCCTCTTATTATTAAGTATGTTAATTGTCTAGCACAAAGAAGCCCCATGTATAATATCATCTCATGCCTGATGACTACAAAACACCTCACATAAAACCCTCTGGAAGTAATTCCTGTATCACTGAAAGCATCTGCAATTCTGGCTCTAATCCTCACAATGAAGTGCCCAATTTAAATCCCAGAAGATGACGACAACAAATATCTCCACAAATCCAAGTCAGAAAAGGGGCACCTTTTTCTGGTCAGGCATTTATTTAGTAACTTTTCAAAGGAACCATACTTTCTTCTACATCCTACTTTCAGAAAGGAAAATGTTTCACTAAATAAAATACTGGGAAGACTTTATTACCTCAAGAACACCTGAAGCTGACTGACTCAGGATAACTACTACAACCAGTTCTATCTGGAAGTCAAATAGGATTCTTCTTAGAGTGAACAAGGTGTCTCTCACTGGTACATGGGTACAACAAATACGTCTTAGACATTATGCTTGTCATGCTTTTGCTTGAAGGGAAATCAGAGTTAACACCGAAAAGAAATGTTTTTCTAAACTTTGGTCAAGGTAAATACTGTGTTCTTGTAGAACAATTAGAAATACTTTGGAAACATGAAATATTATGAAGGTTGAATTAACAGAAAGCCTGTGGCTACCCACTTTATTGAGATGATGATGGAATTGGTCCATTTTTACAACAGTTGTGTCATACTGAACAACACCCTGGAGGCACACTGACTACAAAGGATGTTAATTTAACAAGACCTAGCAGGCTTGTCCCCATCACTATCTGCTACTCTGCTCTTCAACACTGAATATAAATGTACACTTTGCTTATTTATGAATTTACCCAAATTTCTGTATTTCTCACTCCTCTTATAAAACCTGTATTTTACAAGTATTTGTATACTGAACTGAGTTTTAAAACAATCATGAGCTATGCAGCTGGAGAGATGCTATTAATCCCAGAGTAAATCCAATTGCGCGTCTGCCGGAGAAGTCAAACAGAAGAAGAGATGAAAGAGTAACTGCACAAGCACACATTTCAAGAGAAACAGAAGCTGCATTAAATGCACTCAGAACTGAATATAAGGCTAAAGTACTTCCCCAAACTTCCAACTAAATAAGAGACATATGTAGGTATGTGTGCATACACAAAAAGACACAGAGGGAGAGATATGTGTACTGTATGAGCAGCACATGAGTGAGAGGTTTCTGACATTAGTATGGCAAGTTCTCCATAAACACAGGAAGCAGCAATTGTCCTTATATGCCTTAAATGTCTGTACAGTGTATTTTGTTCTATGTCAAAAACATTCAGATTGTGTTTGGGACTCCTGCACATGCAATTACAAATTATGTATGTGATTCCTCTGTTGTCAAACATAGACCTTTTAAAAGAATCCATTTCCATTAATAAGGCATTACTAACTGTGTAACAGGAATTTGACAAACAATTCATGAGGCTATTTCACCGGACCTTTGGGGGGTAACTTTATTCTCTTTTTCAGTTATATATGGTAGCAAATAAAGGGAATCTATGCTCAAATTGCTGTTAGAATTTCTGATTACTGGAACTGTCCAGCTCCATCATCATCATCATCCTCCAGAAACATGAAGGTTGCCAAACTTTTAACTGCAACATGATGCAGAAGTGGTACTGCATTGATAAGTGGATTTCAGGAACGGACAATTTAAATTCCCTGCTTTTACCCACATGCTTCTGCATTATGTGAAATGCCTACCTAAATGGAACTGCCAGAGTTCTCCATAGCTGTTCTAATTTCATGGAAAAGGTTCTCCTAAACCGTGGTCACAAAAGTAATTGTGCAAGTGACTTACAAAGTCCCCTGCACTGCCTCACCAGATAGATCACCTTTCTCTCTGCTGCCAGTAAATGCTGAATGTGTAACTTGCAATTGTATTTGTAACCTCAGGGTTATAACATCCTCTATCATGTTTTGCTGAAGCTTTGCAATTCATACTCAATTAAAATAAAGCTATTTTCCAAGAGAGTTTTAAATCAACTGTGCATTCTAAAACGTGCTGCTTCCAGTTTTGTTGGGCTTTTTTTTTTAATCCAAATGCTAAACTGTCTAAAATCAAGAAGGTTCCTCTTTAGCTTCCAATGGACACCCTTTGTGCATAAGTTTCCTATTTAAGAGATGAGCAAATGCAAAAGTGGAAGTGAAAGAGACAATTACTTTGCAGAGTAATTGTTGTTAAACCTTCTGCCAAGCACGAAACAGCTTAAAATTACTTTTAACTGTTTTAGTTTCTTGTATTATTATGTGTAAACATGAAAGCATGTTTTATGAATAACATGGTTCACAATTTTGCTGTTCAAAGCAAACTATAAAAACAGACTTTCGCTTTTTCCTAGCTGGTTTTGTTTTCTCAGTCTGTACTCTGACTTCATGACCAGTATTTTGAGTACTGATACTACTTCTACATCATATCCACTAATGGAAATCACTAACATGAAAAAGAAAAAACAGTAAGAGCACCGTCATTGATTTAGCTGTCTTCAAAAAGCCACACGAGTATTACAGTAGGTGATGCCACCTTGCTCATTAAAATGTGCTTCAATATGCCTAGAACACAGAATTCAAGAAAGTGTCAAGAAGTTTCCTTCTTCTGATTACATACAACAGCTATGTAGATCTACAAATCTGGCATCTCGTTACTTAGAAATATCAGAAAGACGAAAGCAAACTGAGTAAGATTTTAAAGCGCCTTTCTAATCAACCTCTGCTCTAAAGATAGTTAGTTATCAATTAAAGCAATTACGTATTTTTACTAGAATAACGTGTCTCTATCCAATGCTTTCCTTATTTTGGAGGTGCAGAAATCCGGACAAGACCTAAGTCTATGCATCGCCTCCGACTACAGCACGGCAGGTGACCTACAATGGATAAATCCGGTCACTATGTACAAAGCCCAAAGAAGACCTGTCCTCGCCTAGCCTCCCACCAGTTCCGAACTGGCAGCGGCACAGCCCCAGAGCCGGGGGGGCGCAGACAAAGCGCCGCACGCCCGGAGCCGCAGGCCGAAGCCTCCTCAGCCCGCTCTGCCCGCTCCCTCCCAGGGCGGCGCCCGCCGCAGCACCGAGAGGAGCCGGGAGAGGAAACGGGGACAAAGCCGAGCCGATCCCCATCCCGAGGCACCCACCGCTGCCCGCAGCCCAGCGCTCAGCGCAACTGACAAAACGCCCAAAAACAGCCTCCCCAAAAACCCACCCCGCCCTGGGCGCAGGGAAGGACGGGGCCGGCTGTCAGTGGCGGCACTGCGGGGAGGACCGGGCGGCCCGCGCAGCCTTTTGTTGTTTGCGCAGCGGCGGATAAAAAGGGAGAAGAATTGAACACCCCATACACCCACACCCAAATACACACGCCCCGGGTCCCGGCCCGCCGGCTCCGGCCCGGGCGACTCCCCTCGCTCACCGCTCGGTGCTGCAGCTCGGGCGATGTGCGCAGCGCTCGCTGGGGCGGCGGGGGCCGCGCAGCCCGGGGCGGGGAGGCGGCCGGAGGAGGATGTCAGCGATGGGCGGGCGAAAGGGAGGAAGGAAAAGGGTTTTTTGGGGGGGAGAAAGGACCGGAGGGAGGGAAGGCGAGAAAGAAGCGAGTCAGCACCACGGGCGCACCCAGTGCTTCCCGCAAGGCGCTGGCAGGGCCGCGGTGGTCGGCGCCGGCGGAGCGGGCGCTGACAGCTGCCGGCAGCCGCCACCACCGCCCCGGCTGCTGCTGCTGCGGCTGCGGCCGCCGCCCCTGTCCCGCCCCGTGCTCCCCTCCCTCCTTCCCTCCCGCCCCGCCTGACATGGCGGCGCCCCCCTTCTCCCACAAGCGCCCGCGCGCCCTTCTGTCCCACCGCCCCCCCGCATGGCGTCATCCACCCCGGGAGCGGGCAGCGCCGGGCTGGATGCGCTGAGGGAGGTCAGGGGTTCAGGTGCATCCCCGAGGCTGCCAGAGCGAGCCACGGTAAACCTTGCTAAGATTTGCCTCGTCTGCCTCAAGTGGGTGTCAGTGGAGAGCAGATCTCGGCGTTTCCTCAGGGCGCCCTCGGTGACACTGGGGTGGTTTCGCTCCAGAGGGGACACCACTGCTGATGCTCCTGGCGCTGGTTTGACCTACTGTAGTGGGAAGAAGTTCAGGGTTATGGTGACTGTAGGACTCGTGAAACTGATGCCTCTATCTCAGTTGAACACCTCTGGGAAAATCTTCACTCCCTTTAAAAAAGGACATTGAGGTGCTGGAGTGTGTTCAGCAAAGAACAGGAAGCCTTGTGAAAGGCCTAGAAAACATGTCTTAGGAGGAATGGCTGAGGGGCCTCAGTGGGTTTGGTTTCAAGAAGAGGAGGCTCCGGCGAAACCTCGTCACTCTCTACAACTAGATGGCAGGAGGGTGTAGTGAGGTGGGGGCCAGTCTCTCCTACCGTGCTTGCAGTGAGAAGGACAAGAGGAAATGTCCTCCAGTGGGACAGAGGAGATTCAGATTGGATATTAGACCAAAAAAATTCACTGTTAGGGTGACCAGGCACTGGAATAGGTCGCCCAGGGAGGTGGTGGAGCCACCACCCCTGGAGGTGTTCAAGAGGCATCTGGATGTGGCACTGGGCAATGTAGTTTAGTGGTTCTGAGGATACAGGGTCAGTGCTGTGTGGATGGTTGGACTGGATAATCTTGAAGGGCTCTTCCAACCATGACTCTATGAAATGCACGTGAAAATCTCTGCAGTGTGCAGTGGCTCATGGAACAAATCACACACAGAAATGGGCTGAGGGATGAGTTCTATGTTGAAGGTTGGGCCCCCACATAGGGCCCACATGTGTGTTGCTAATATACTTCAACCCCCTTGTCTTTGTTCGGCATGGAAGAAAGTGAAAGATCTCTGCTCTTACACAGGTTTGCACATGAAAAGTAAGACTTCCATGAGAAGTCAGTGACACTTGTCACAAGAACTATTTCTTTGTAGCTTCCAATTTCATTGCCGCTCCTGCTAGAGAGGAAGGAATGACCACAGTATTTTCTTCGTGTTCTGTTCCACTAGGTAGAAGTTAAGCCCGGAAAGAAAGATGCAAGGAATTGAGGTCTAAGACAGAAAATAAAATAAAAAAGAACAATAAAAAAACCCCAAACCAAAACAGCACCAAAAAAACCAAAAACCAAACAAAAACAAAAAACCAACCAAACAAAAACCAACTAACCAAAAAAAACCCACAAAAAACCACAAAACCCACCAAAACATTAAATATAGCAAAGCAGTAAAATGTACATTGTAAATCATCAGAGATTAGTGACAACCTAACTTTATGGAAGAGTTATATTGTGATGCATTATAACCTGAGCTCCACATAGAATAGAATAGCATCGTTCAGTTGGAGGGGACCTGCAATGAATATCTAGTCCCTGCAGTACGTACAGGGTATGAGTCATAACCTAATAGAAGAATATAGAGGTATAGTGATAAGTCAAAATATGCAGCCTCACCTAAGTGGTAATCTTTAAAATATTCAAGGAAAGCAGAGCTTACATATGTTTGCCCTCATGTACAAAGCTGAGCAAGTCTACAGAATAGCAGATGTAAGAACAAGAGCGGGGTGAGAAAGCAAGACTCCTAAGAATAAGCAGGACGTCAGAAGAAGAATCAAAGCTAATGCTGTTGTCAAAGAGGCAGAAAAACAGGAAGAGTCACAGAAGTCCACGAGAAAAAAAGCAAAGTTAGGGGAACACGAATAGTCTGCAGACTGCAAATACAGAGAATCACTGCTGGATTTGAAAAGCTGAGGGAAATAAAGTATACTTACTGAATTCCATTCTCTGATTGATATCTTACGAAGATCCAGCTGTCCAGCAAAACCCAATTTTGATACAAGTATTTCTGAGCAGCAGTTTCTTGCATTCTTCATCTCCACTTAAAACTTTTCTCTGGCAATTTTATATTAGTGGTTTCATTAACCACATTTTAATTTTGACAGGCAATACAACCCAACTATAACAATGCGAAATATGTGTTTGCACAGTAACACAAAAGGCGAAAAATATTGAAGGGCATTCCTTTATACAAACTAAATTTAAAAGAGTTATACCAATTGGTTCACAGGTTCAGAGTATTCTCATGAATATGCAACAGATTTAATTAAAAATAGAACATGCCCTAATTACATAATTATGCAAGAGAACTGATTCAAAGGAACCACTCCTTCCTTTTGAATAAACAATATTCATTGCTTTCTTCCTATCACACATTTGCTTTAAAAGATTTCCTGCAATTAGCTGCTTACCCCAGGGATGTGAGCATCCCTGAACAAAGCAACTACTCCAGCTATGACCCTGATTCATAATATGCTGGCTAATCAAGTATTTGCATCTTGGCAATTTCCCACATAAACAGCACACACTATAAGCTCCCTCCTGCAGGAAGGTTGATTAATTCAATGGAACTAAAGTGCAGTGTTACTCCTCTCTGTTTATGGCACACAGCAGAAGTTAGGAGAGATTTGGTGAACATGATTTTTCCTGAAGCTACGGCCTAGCCTGAAATATCTGTTTGGATCTTGTTTTTCCTGTCTCATCTACATGAGAATTATCCAGGTTCATCTAGCAGTAAAAACTATTCACTGCTCACATGTCCATTTTCTCTTAAGGAGCTAGTTATGCTGCATGCCCTGAGTTTTGGATTAAATTATCAAGACATGCTGTCTCTAGTATATTACAGAATCATAGAATCAATTAGGTTGGAAAAGACCTCTGAGATCATCAAGTCCAACCTATGACTGAACACCACCATGTCAACTAGACCATGGCACTAAGTGCCATGTCCAGTCTCTGCTCAAACACCTCCAAGGATGGTGGCTCCTGCGATCCTTTATCACCAAAGTCACCACGATTTTCTGCAGACACCTGTGTGCATACCAAAACAAAACCCCAAAACACATTATTTACAATGCTGAGTTCTTTAGTCTCAATATACCAATTTCCCTCTTCTCCCAGAAGAGAGAGGGAGGTTTGTAATTCACAGTGGGAGAGCAAAAAGCAAACAGTTCAACCAACACAGCACAAAGCTCTTTGGTTTTTGAAGTGCAGCAGTGTGAGAAATACACACAGCAAACTGTGGTCAGCTTAACTGACATCCACAAATGGGGCAAGTCTCTAAAAAATCCAGGGTCACTTCATTTAAGAAGTGTGGGTCATTTAATTTTACCATTTTAGATGGGTTAATGCTGGCCAAACGTCACCAGCACACCTTTGTACTAAAAAAATATATCCTTCTGTCTTAGAGGATCTTCCTACCAAAAGAGAATTTTAATTCTTTTTCAGTCTAATCTTATAGTCTATAAAATCTATGATTTCATTTTAGAAATATGGGCCACTATAAAGTACTACATTGGAGTAATTTCAACTGCTGCTAAAGTGATGTTTAAAAGCATCCTAACAATAATAAATATTGAAAGGCCAGATTCAGCAACCTGTCTGGCTTTTCATCACAACCACTTGACAGTTGCATATGTTTTTAGTTTGTATTTCCTGCAAGAACATCCTTTATGGAAAAGAGGAAACATAAAAACCAGTGCTCAAGACTCAGAAGTGTCAAGTACACAGTCCCAGGCACATTTTAGCCCAACTATTTTGTTCATGTGTGCAATTACTGCATACAGAGCTACCTTTTTATCAGGGAGTTCAGGAACTTTGGGGTAAAAGGACTGTGTTTTGCTTTTCTTGACTCATTGTCAAATGCCTGAATTTACCATTGGGAACCCACTGTCAGGCAAGGCATTAATTCTAAGTAAAATAAACACTGATTGTGATCCTGCTTCCCAAGTCAATACGCTTTATTTATATGCAAGAGAATTCTCCTTTTTCAGTCACAAGGATCTCTAGGAAGCTATAACAAATGAAAGCCAGTTTGCTTTTCCCCACTGTTTTCTCTCCACAGAGAAATAACAAGAAAATAAAGTGTGCAGTGTTAATTCAAGTCTTAACAGTTAATTTCTATTATATTTTTTAAAACAGAACAGGATAGTTGCACTGGACATTTTGTTAACAAGGTATTTTTTCATCTCAGTTGTTACAGAGCTGTGCTGCTGCTAAAGAACATACTGAATGAAAAGTTTAGGCAACACATTCAGTTAGGTTTAAAACAATTCTGTTATGAAAAACAGACTTCTAAACAGGTAATATAGTTAAAATAACCACTGGAAAGCTAGAGAATTTGCATGTCAATATTAATGTGAACATAAAGAAAAATACTAGACAATTTCAGCAACATAGCTATATTTATATATCCCAATTTCCATTGTTATCTTCAAAGTAGTAAGTGATCAAGGAGCTAAGGATTCCACCTTTTGACAAGTTCTAATACTCTGTGCTCTATGAGTTTACAGACACTGTCAATATTCTCCAAGATCCTACTTTAAACATCAACATTCTGAACAGGTTAAGGATTCACAGAGGAGAGCTTGTGATGATAATTAGACTTGTATTTTTACTCCTTGCATTCAAGGAATCGGTTGCCACCTCTACGAGGGAATGTTTACACCACTATATACTCACTATGCTCCACCAGCAATTTCTGTTCTGTCTTCTGTCATACCTCTCATTTCATTGAAAGATGAAGCAACTTTCTTCCTCACTTGTTTCCATGTTCCATTGTCAGCTGATGGTTGACACCAGCACCTTTCTAGCTTGGAAATGCTCTCTTCTCCACATTCACTCTGCATGACTTTTAGTGCTTATGCATGAAGAAAGATAACATTAGATTTATGTTCCTCCTTTCCTTCCTCCATACTTTCACTTCACAGTGAGTTTATTCTCTCCTGGGGTTTCAGTGGCTTATTCAAGGTTATGAGGATTATTAATTGCTGCGTATGAGTCACAGGAAGTTACATTTATTTCTGTATTCACCCACCTCAGCCACTGAACCATTGCAGAAGTGTATTAGATATTCCAGAGGAAATAAAAAACATGCCGTTGATGGACTATCAGCCTTGGCCACTACTGGAATAATAACATTCAGTCTGTGGTACAGTACTTCCTGTTCATCCTCCCATATCCTTACTTCCCAACTATTACTCAGCTCCCTTTTTCACCTTTATATTGGGATAAGGCCTAGTATTGATAGGAAAAAAATTTATTCCACAAACACAACAAACAGACTCTTCCAAACACAAAACCATGTGGTTTTGTTCAAACCCAGGAACATGTAGGTAAAAGCAGGGGGAAAAAAGGATGACCTTTACTGATTTCTAAGTGCCTGCTTTTTTACTGCTTCCATTATCCCCTTCCCTTTCTTAGAACACCAGCTCTTTATTACCTATATGGTTTGTCAGCATTCCTTTAGAGATCTGCTAATTCATCCCGTTTGGCTGTCAGATTACTTGCAATGAGATTAGGTGAGACTCTTTCCTTGGTAATTTCAGTAGTCATTGTAGGATCCTTGCAAAGAAGACTTTTAGATAACCTTTTCTCATTAAATCCTCCAGAGTTTCATTATGAAAAATGCTTTTTCTTAAAAAAAAACCAAACCAATACAAAACAACCAACCTGTGAGGGCTGTGACTGTAATTTCAGTCACATACCAGTGTAAATCTGGGATAATTTCATTAAGCAATATGAGATTTTTCTTCTTTTGAGAAGCAAATCTTTGAAAATTTAGGTAAAGCACCAATTTTTTTCCAATCAACATCAGGAAGAGGCACAGACTAGAATATAAACTTGTCTCAGCACCAGAAAACTGGTGCTTCCTCACACAGATATAGGAGATCTGAGGTTCCTACATACATTTAGAGAAGAAGGAAGCTGTGATTTTTCAGATGCTGCCTTTTATTAAACCTTATGCATAAGCTAATAACAAGAAATGTTAATGCCAGTGGCTGCCTGTATGTGACCATTTCCAAGCAGAAATTTCTACCTACCCATGAAAGAAAGACAACTAAATCTCCAAAGTCTAAAAGCCATTACCGATAAGCACCTAATCTGGTCTTTTTCTAAATGTAATTATCAAAGTCTATTGAAAACCAAGCAGGCGTCTTGCCCTTCCTGCCCAAGAATATCACTCCTCCACTGTGCATTCTCAAGGGTAATATATACATATAGATATTGTGCCAAATTGTGTTATTTTTTTCCTGGCTCTTTTCCCTGGCTAGTAATTGGCCCAATTTCTCTATGTGTTTGCATTTCTAAGGAAGTCCTCACAGGTAACACTTCTCTTTTATACGTTAAATTAAATTATTGTAGAAAAAGAAGATTCTGCCCTGCGTAACTCTCTTAGCTGGTTCTTCCTCCACTCACCTGTGTAGCAGATTCTGCACACCTTTCTCCCCTCTTGACCATTAATTTGCTTGGCTAAACAAACTGAATTCTTAATCTCTTTAAAAGAGATTCTACATCTCCCTGATTATTCAATTTGTGCTTCTCTGCTCCTATTTCCTTCATCTTTCTTGAGCCTAAAGAGCTGCAATTGTTTGTGCTGTGGTCACTATTCGAAATGCTTGTTCCCAAGTCAGATTTATCAGTACCCTCTTTTTCACTTGATGTATTCCTTTTCTGCACATGGCACAGTAATTGCCAAAATTTTATACCCCTTTCTTCCGTTAAATGCTTTTCTCTCTTCCTTAGCTAATGCTCTGTATGGAATTATACCAAATTCACTTGGCATCCAAGGTTGATTGGAATTTCTCTTTTTTTTTTATGGGAAGCCATTTTACATCCACCTTTCATTGTTGGTGTTTGTCTTGGTTAAGAGGGTATTTCAGGGGCAGTATCCAACTGCACTGGACTGGGGACTTCATGGTAATACAGTTTGCCCCAAGGGAAAGGGAAATGGAAATGCTTCTGCTGTGTGACAATAGTTTCTGTCGTTTCTGTGCCAATGACCAATTATGTCTGTACAGAAAATGGCTTCTCTGAATGTGCCTGTGGCTAGATGGATGGTAGACAGGACGTGGGGCTGAGAAGGGCAGAGTCACTCTAAAAATCAATAGCAAACAGAACTGCCTGTGCTAGATATTTTGTTCCTCATCCTGTCTCCTGGGAAACAGAGCAGATGCAGGATAAGGACAGATGATCTTATTCCCAGGAGTTTGAATATGAGTCCTCTCTCCTTGTTGCCTCCTTCTTCCCACAGCAAATATGTACCATGGAGCTTTTGCTTAACTTTCAGATGCTTTAATTCCTATATTTCCTACTGGAATTCTGTATTTTTTAATCTATTACAACAAGACATTTTCTTACTTGTTCACAGATAAATCTACTTAAAAGTGTTGAGTTCAAAGACATTCCATGGACACACTCTTCATTTCTTCTGTACCTTCACAACAGCACAGAAGAAAGCAAGATCTGTACATCACTGGTATCAAGGCTTACACTTAAAATATCAGTGAGATGTTTGTGTAATTCACTCCTACAGGATGGATTGTGTGTCTTAGCTCTGCAGGCTTTTCTGTCACTTACCTGAGAGCAAACATTCCTAAGAACTCCATCTGTGGACAGCCTCCAAAAGCTCTGGAACTGAGACTGATAGCCCAGATGAGAAGAGTTTGAGAGAAGAGTTTCAAATTAACTTTGTCCCTTCTCAATCCTATACTACTCCCTACTCCCTGTATGATTTGGACAACCTCAAGGACCTGCCTTTCATGTAATAGTTCTGCCCAAGGCCTCCATGGGGCCCATCTCTAACCTAGCCTACCCTCACTCAGTGTATCCCCTGTATTTAGGGGATGTGAAAGAAGGCCTTAGAAAGTAGCCTTGTAGGTGTCTATGTCTGAGGAAAGCAATTCCTACTACATCTGTGTGTAGGTTTTTATTGACCAGTACAGGTATAAAAAAACCAGTGAGTGGATGCTATTAGTTTGACAAGTTTGGCAGACACTGCTGCATCACATTATGTTCTGAAGGTTTTTCTCATGCCAAAAAGACTAGATTCAATTTAGGTAATGTAGGTAATTTATGCAGCAACTGGCTAAGAAGGCAGTTACCTCACTGGTATGTAGGTCATTACAGATATTCCGAGGCTACAATTTTACTTTAGAGTGATGCCTTGAGAGGCTACCTAGAGCAGAGGCTAGACAGTGTTAAAGGAATAAAGAAGGTATTTATTAAAAAGGCCTTCAAAGTATACACCTTGGGCAGTACAAGAGCCTGGCTGAGGCTACACCCAAGATGGACAACAGGGCACGAGTTTTCACACTTCTATAAGTTTTGGTCTATTTACATATTGGGGTTAATTGTCCAATTACAGCTTCAGGTTATGAAGTCCCATCCTCCCAGATTGCTCTCCTCAATTCGCTGTTATTTATACTTTTTGGGCCTGAAGCTGCAATGGTATCCTTGGTTCTTGGGCTGGAAAAGGATTGTTTTGTCTAACTAAACTGTGAAGAGAACTTGCTAACACTTTATATGAAGTTCAAAGTTATATACTAATGCAGTACAGAATCTGGAAAATATGAAAGCTAAAACTTAAGTCATCAGGAGGACAATTACAAATCGGAATTTAAAGCAAGACTCCTTGTCCTTTGACTTTGGTGGCCAGCTGGGCGTAGGAAAATTCACAGAGTACAGTTTGTAGCAATTTCTTTGAAGGAAAAAATCCGTGCTGCCATGGTTCTCTACGACACCACTGTCACCTAAAACACCTGGACTGTTTGAGGTGTTTTGATTACAGAGAGCAGTTCACTCTGCCACACCAATTAACTACAGCCTTCTGGGAAAGTTCTGGGGAATTGCTGACACATGCCTTATGCGGTACTTTAGATTTTGAATCTGTGTATTTTAACATAAGATTATTCCTTAATATCTAAAATTATTATGTTTAATGAAAGCTGAAATAAAAATATATTGAGATTGTTGAATGTATTGAAATTGTTTCAAAGACATATATAGTGCAGTTTTGTATCAAAGTCTACCTATTGAAGATAATGTAGCTGTAAACAGGAACTGACACATGCCTCAGTAAACACCAAGAGGAAGCTGGGAACAACTGATAAATATAAATTAGCCATGAAAGTGAAATGTACTGCCTACACAGTGTTACACTTCATATTACATGCTGAAGGGCCACAAAGTACACCATCACCATATGTTTGAAAGCTGCCATGACTCACACAGAATAAGCTGATGAATAACAGTATCTTCCTTCCCCAGTGTATAACACTGACCAGAAATCTACCCTGTAAGTGGTTCCATTGTGGGCAGCAGTTTAACGTGCCCCACATCCTTGTAATTAACTATGTAACTGTAAAATGGTGCTGTCAGGTTTATTGTGCACCAATGCAGAAAGCACTCTAAATTCCTTTAGAGGATGGTTCACACATTTGTCATTTCTCATCCCACTCATTTTGCAGCCAAAGGAAGCTGGAATGCTGTGTTAACCATATTTTTCATTAATTTCACTTTTCTATCTCTTTCAATTTTTGGTTATGAATTCTGTTGGGTAGTGCCCAAAACCAAAGTTCATATTGTAAACAAGTGAGATTGTTTTTCTAATTTACATGTAAACATATAGTAGCACCAAAAGCTGAAATGACATTGTTAATTACATACAAAATTGAACATTGAGTGCTAAAGTGGCTGCTTGATAATACCTATAAATTATGGACTCAAGTCAGTAAGTAATAAGCTGCTTTGCTGCTTTTAGAGAAACTGTGAACCTCATGATTTAAAAGCCTGAGAAAAATCTTCCTGAGATAGAAAAGTGCTCTGCACAGTGGCAGCTCTTCAGCCACATTGTCCCAGCACCAGCCTGTTTTACTCAGTCCTGTGATACTCAGATTTATGGCTAAATACTAGATACTGCGGTAACTGAGAGATGCCCAGCAAGCCCTCAGGTGTCACACAAAATTTCCTTTTTTTCCCTTTTTTCCCAGCAGCAGAAGCAGCACCAGGGGAGAGGCAGCAAACGAATTAATTTTGAGCATCTCTTGTCAATTCAAGTTGCTCTAGAATATCCTATGGCAGAACTGATTTTTTTTCTTTGAAGTGAGCTGGAATTCTTCCTTGGCACAAATTGGCACCTGTGGCTATTTACTCATATGTCAGCTTAGTATTTTGTTCTGTTTTCCATGGTGGAATTTTTCATGAGGCCTGAAAAAACTGGAGGTTTTCCAGACATGACAGTAAAAGTGAAATGCTATTTTGGTAAATGTGAAAAGAAGATTGATAAATTCAGAAGACATTTTCTTACATATTCATTGGAACTCAGTTTCCATTTTGTCTTCCATTCTTATAAAATTTTGAACAAATAAGTGTTTTCTCCTAAGTACTTATTGTAAAGCTACTAAGGTCAGAACTGATGACTTGGTTTGTTGCAGAATATTTATGCTGTGTCATACCAGCTGTTTTCTATATGACACACCAGGATAATACAATCACTTGGAAAGCAATCAAGGCAGTCAGGCTCTTTTGAAATTTGAAATTCATGGATTTTGTCTTCTTAAATAGCCTTAACTACAAAGTCTGTTTTGCAAAAGAACACTTACCCTCTCTGCTCCCTCCCAAGAATTTAGACTTTTAATTATTCGAGTCATTCCAGAAATTAAAGTCTGTTGCTTTTCGGGAACCCTTTAAAAACAGCCAATGCATGCTACACCCCGTTCATCATAGGAGAATTTTTCCATGGCAAGGATTTCTTAAAATTTGTCAACAGGAAGTTCTTTTACAATGAGATATGAATAGTGACCTGAATTTCTTATGATTCTGAAACTTGTGTTTTGCCTGTTAATGTGTTTTGGCTCAGCTGATGAAAGTATCACAGCCAAGTCTGCAGCTGAATCATACCAGTGGGTTCTTTGGAGGCAGCGGTGTGAACAGAGCACTGCTGAATGCCAGAAAGCCTTGACTGGCAGAGGGGCTGCTGGAAACTCATGCCAGACATGGTCCATCACAGTAACTTCAGGGCTGCTCTGGCTTAGGCCGGTGCTAATTGCCTCCTGGCGGCCTCAGGAGATGCATACAGACATTTCTGCTGCCTCCTGCTGTCTCAGGCCTTGGTCACAACACACCTGGGACCACCCTAAGGATAAGAACCTGCATACACCAGCAAGCAAAATCACTGTGCCTTTCCCGGCAAAATATAAGAAACTCAATTAAATGGGTATTTGGTTTGAACCACAAGCCACAAACACAAGCCAATGTATGAAAGGGACCATGTCTTCAGAGCATTTACGTGGCTTCTAAAACTGATTTTGACTGTAGGTAAGTCACTACACAATAATCCTTCTTCTGAGTAAGATCAGACTTGAAAAGGGATCATGTATTTTTTTGCCTTTACTATTTCTAGCCAAATGTACTACTCTTGGACTTCCACAGCATCTGCTGTTTGAATATATCAGTCAAGCAAATCTCACAATACTTGGGTAAATCTTAATCCAGTAATGAATGCAAAGCCAAGGCACAAAGAAGTGATTTATATAATTATGAATACTAATGAGTATGTACTTCAAGATGATTACGTTCCCTGCACTCATAAACTCTTCTGAAGATATAAAGTGTTAAGAAGTGAGCTGTGTTTCCCTTACTAATTTTTTTTTGAGAAATTAACTTGAATATTCAATTATGGGTTTATTATTCTGTGAATCAGTTTACAGTGATTCAGTGAATATAATTTTTAGTATGAAAATGTTATTTGTGCATATTACAGTTCCAGGCATATATTATCCTTTCATGAAAAATTTCAATCTTCCAGTCTTTATGCAAAAGATTGGCCCGTGGGCTCTGCACAGGATGTAAATTAAGTTCTTGTTTGGCTAAATCTGATTACCCTGTAGGGTACCAATCTTGCTTAGTGACAGTGGAAGCTAAAAATTGCAAGCAGAACAGTCCACTTGAAATGGGGCCAGGAAGGGTCAGTTTCTAAATAGTGAATCTGAGGTTTGAACTAGATTTTAATATTATCCTTAAGAATGTTCAGTTAAGCATAGAAGCCGTCTCCTCCATAGCTGCTATCATTGCTTTTAAATATCTTAATGAAATTGAGAAAAGCTCCTTTTTTAAAGAAGTACAGGTCTTTATTAATCATATGTAAAGATGCTGCAATCACTAACCCAGCCTTGAGTCAGTCTGTGGCTTAATTCCCATTTGACACCTCCTCTTACTCCTCATATTCTATCAAAATGATTGCTCCAATAGAGAAATTCAGTGAATAGCAAAACCCCACACAGATTTTCAAAACAAAACCACCCTAAGTCAATACAAACTAAAACTATTTGAATATTACCAAAATACTCTTGCTTTATTGTGGACTTACTGAGTGCATGAGAGAGACTAAAAAGGCATATGCTGACACTACTGAATATGAAATACTGCTGTTCCTCCTGACAGGATTAGCTAAATACTTAAATGATAAGAAGACTCCCCTGTATTTTTCCTATACTCAGAAAATGTGCACAGAAAAGTCAGTCTTTAATCTATTTCATGAGCTTCAGTTACTGTAGCAGGCTTTTGTATACATAAAAATTTTATTTTTAGTAGTCTTCGGTATCTCCTTGGTTTTCCTTTGATGTATAAAGGTTTTATGATCAATAATATCTAAAAGCAGCTGGTGTTATTGCAATTGCTCTGAGTCAAGGAAAAAACCCAACAAAAGTAATGCAACACTGGTGAAAATGATACGGCTTTTGGCTGTTCAGAAAACGTAATTATCTCGTTAAATGCGTGTGGTTTTTAGTAATGAGTTTCAAAATTTGAGATGGATTATTTTTAATAACATCTTTTCACAGTGGTTCTACTAGATATTTTATATCAGACCTCAACACTTACCTAATAGACAAATAACTCACTCCCTCAATAGGTTTTAGATGAAGGCACTCAGCACTCCATACAGAATCCTAATGAATTTGAAGGCGGAAAAGGATAAAACCAGGCCTGGAGATAGTCTGGGGGCAACATGCCAGTGTCTGAGGGATGGTGTGCTGGGGAGGTCCTTTCATCTGCTGTCTCAATGGAGACAGGGGATGGAGATCCATGTGGCAGCAGTGACACAAGGGCTATTGATGTGTTGGAAACCACAGAAGTGCCTGAGAATGATCACATGGAAGGTCCTGCTTGACTTACCCCATCTCCTTCTGTGACAAGATGACCTGAGGAGAGGATGAGAGGGAAAGGCTGTGGATGTTCCCTTCTAGACTTCAGTAAAACTTTGACAGTGTTTTCCACAGTATTCTCCTGGAGAAACTGGCTGCTCATGGCTTGGATGGGTGCACTCTTCACTGTTACAAACTGTCTGGATGGCTGAGCCCAGTGTTGGGGCCACTTCTGTTTAATATCTTCATCAATGACCAGGATGAGGGGATTGAGGACACCCTCAGTCTGCAGAGGACACCACGGTGGGCAGGAGTGTGATCTCCTGGAGGGCAGGATTGACTGGCCAAGGCCAGTGGTGTGAGGGTCAGCAAGGACAAGCAGAGGTCCTGTGAACAGTGTCTGAACATGAGGCAAGAGTGTGCCCAGGGGGGCAAGGCCAGTGGCACCCTGGCCTCTGTCAAGAATAGTGTGGTCAGCAGGACCAGGGCAGTGACCATTCATTCCCCTGAACTCAACACTGGTGAGGCCACACCCCAGGTGCTGTATCCAGTTGTGGGCCCCTGAATTCAGGAAGGACAGGGAGGTGCTGGAGTGTTACTGGTCTCTACAACCATCCCAAAGGAGGTTGTAGAGAGGTGAGTCGGTCTCTTCTCCCAAGTCACAAGCAACAGGATGAGAGGAAATGGCTGCAAGTTGCGCCAGGGGAAGTTTAGATGAGATATTAGGAAAAATTTCTTCACCAGAAGGGTTGTCAGGCAGCTGAACGGTCTGTTTAGGGAGGTGGTTGAATCACTGTCCCTGGAGGTATTTAAAGGACAAAGCAGCTCGCAGCTTAATCCTAGCATGATCTATTGTATGCTGATATTGGTTTTGGGTGACCAACACTAAAATTACATGTTTAGAAAACAGATTTAACTGTGAATTTACAGAAGCACAATCCAAACCTTCCATTTGAATTCCCACAGCTCCCCCATGCCAAACCACACGTATCTGCATGATGAGGCACATTAACTCATCTGACATCGAACAGTTTCCTCCTTGGATTAGTTCACATAGTGAATCAATGTCCTGATCTGGTTCAGCAGGCAGACACAAAAATGTCTGTGTTAATGGAAGTGAGCAGCTCAGAAAATGAAAATGCTTTTGATTGACCTCTACCCATTTAAAGCATATGTGAAACTATCTTAGGGATGTTATACACAGGCTGTCAGAACATATGGCCATTAACCACCAGTCCACTGGGGCTCTGGTCTCTCCCTTTCTGGGACATTTTCTTGTATTATGCAATTATTGTTTTACATCAGAACTACCTATTTAAGTGTGCATTCACAGTGTGGTCAAAGCTTACATACTGTGAGATATGATTTACTGTAAAGCCCTGAAGAATTATATTACATACCCACAGCAGTCTATTTCAAAAATTTATTTTCCTAAACACGGCATTTTGTAAATTTTTAATAAGTATATACCCTTTACAGTACTGATGCAGTGTAACATTCACAAATATTTTCAGTGTTGGTTATTATCTCAGCAAACACCATTAATGACTGTTTTCATTTACTAATAACTCAACATTTAAAATCACAATTCAGTGGCCACTTTAGCCCAAATAATATCATAGTTGTATCAAACACTGTGATCTGCTACTGTATCAGTAACATTTATTGCATTTTGCAGAGAAATTATTATAGCTGATGTGGACAAAGCTCTTTTTGCTCCAGTTGAAAAAGTCTGTGAATAAATCATGTCATGTTTAGATATGAAAAATAGGTCAATGGCTACTGAGATGATGTTTCCAAAAGCAGAACCTTCCCTACAGCACAGCTTTAGGAAACCACTTCATCTGACAGCATACATTCTTTTAAATAGAATCCTCTTAGGAGGTACTGGATAAAAAAAATCATTTAACTGTATATATGGACAGAGAGAAGATAGTGAGGAGTGAGACTTCTTTTCATTTAAAAATACATGGCATAACATTTTAGGACTTCACTTGAACCAAGCTCCTTCCAATTGATGTTACCTACCTGGAGGCCACAGAAACAACCCTCAGGAAAGTTGTTTTCAGTGCCTTGGAGAAACTGGGGAGAACAGCACTTTTTTTTTTTTTGAAGAAATAAGACAGGAGAAAGCAGTGCATACTTGTAGTAATGTTGTTCTCCATACAGGAGTTACCTGTTTCATCTTCTACCAAGATTAAATGATGGGCAGCACATTTGTTAAATTGCTCAGCAACTAAAACATTTACCAATCACGGATCAGAGGAGCTCTTGTCCCATTTTGCTTAATTAAACAAAAATCTAAGAAGATCCTATTGCATTAGCACTTCATATGAAACCATATTTTAAATCTTTATTAAAAATAGCAAATAATCACACTGAAGAGAGGATTATTCTAAATTGTATACATACTCACAAATCAAACTTGTTTCTTTACTCATTTTTATTACTTATGGATAGCTACTGTCCCAGCAAGGCAACTGCTGCAAAATGAGGCATTTTTGTCTTTATATACTAATATAGTTAGTGGAGACATCATTCTGAGACCAGAGTTCAGATACAGCACACTGAATCTCATATTATTTAGCAGCCATAACTTTATAGTAAAAACAGGACAGTCATTACCCATTCCATCTGACATGAAAAAGGAACAGCTTTTAAAAGTTTTCTTGGTTGTGTTTTGGTGGAGAAACATTTTAGATATTCTTGGAATAAAGGGTAAAGGAAATCTACATACTGCTTATAAATTAAGCAGTGTTGACTTTTATTTACATAGTTCAACAAACAAATTCAAGTAATTATTGCATCATTAACCATTCAGATTTTGAACATTACTATAAACCACAAGATTATAGCATATAATGTTGCATTCTTCATGGAGCTGTGATTACTGTTCTACATTTTTCTTTCTCCAACGAAGCCACCTCAGAGCTCTCACCAGTGCTACTTGTCCCATAAGGAATGTGATCCTAAAGTTACGTTTATACCAATCTCTAGGATTCCAAAGCCAAGAAAATCATCAGCACATAGAACAAGAACAGAGAAAAGATACACAATTATATTAAAATATCCTTTGGCATTGACTAATTACATTTCAGTGATGACCTGCATTTTCTGTTCTTTGTGGTAATACTTTTCCTGCCTAATACGAGTTAAATAACCAATGAAAAAGTCTATGTGTACATCCACATTCATGAACAGATGACACGTGGATTACAGGGTTGCAACTGTATTTGAAATCAGGTGAGATAAAATAGTTAAAACCATGTCTCATGTTTCAGAAGTAAAGCTGATTACCAAGCTATCTGGACTAACTTCCTGCCAGTGTTTCAGGTAAGATTTGTTTGTGTGTGGATGAAGATGCCTGTGTTGAAAAGGGCAGAGTTGGTCTCATACAGGGGTAGGAAAAAATAAAATCAAATCACACTTCAAAGGCTAATTGTATAAGCCAATATGGGAAACATTATCTTTCTACTGCAGTATCTTTTAAAGATAATGCCTTTAATATTGTCAGTTAGTTTTTATATCTTTAAATAACTTAATTTTTATGAATCATGCATGGCTTCTGGAACCAATTCAAATTATTCACTGTATAGTCTGCATCAGCCCTTTTTAACCTCTGAAAACTTGCTTCAAGTTCTTGCCCCTGTTACAAATTAAAATAATATCAAATTTTTTTTCTATTTCCTAATAAGAGATCCTAAGGATCTCACTCCCTTGTTGTAAAATGCTCACAAGAAGCAATGGGATACGTAGAATTCTAGGACTAGAACACTGGGATTTAGGTCTTCTCTTGAGATGTCTGGGGCAAACCTTGCATGCACAGATCTGACATAAGCCTGAGATACCAACCTCTCAGTGAGGATAGTGGCCAAATTCACACTGACAGGCAGCACTGAGCTACCCCTTCAAATGTCATGTTAAATAAAAATATCATGCTAACATTCCAACTGTTTCTTTTCCCCTTTCACGTTTAATTTCCTATGTTCTTCTTGATTTTTTTCCAAAACTGAATTGTATTTCCAGTCTAAGTACCCTAAACTAAATATTCCAGGCATCTATGCACAGTCATTGCTTCAATTTTAACTACATTTTAGGAGTTGCAACACTTCAGCTGCCAGTTTTCAGGCCAGCTGGCAATACTGCAAAAGAACATACAGCTAAATACATAAACAGATTTTTATAAATATGACCCCTCAAAATCAGAGTGCCTGTAAAAAGCTCTGCTGTTTTCAGGGCTGTGCAGTTCCACTTTGAAACTACAACAATGCAACTGACACAACTTGATTTTATAAGTCAGCAGCAAGGAAGGTCATGTTTAAGCACAAAGCCTGAATTATTTTACCCTGAAGATGAGACACTATCCTGAGGTCACTGCAACAATGGTAACTGGTAACCAGTTCTAAGATGAACTACTTGCATTCCCACTTATAGGCAATGTATTGTTCACTAAAAACAATTTCTTACTTTGCATCTTTTCATGCTATTGCTTTGGATCATGGTGAGGTTTCCCCCTTCCCCTCCATGGGCAAGATAAGATGTGCATATTTAAATATTTGTTAGTCAAATTGTTCCTAGAGGATCGTATTTTATGGTTTAGGCACAACACACACAAAGAAACTTAAGCCACCATTTGTTATAGATCAGTTACAGTGAGGGCAGAACTCTCACTAGCATTCTGCCATTAGGAACCCTGTCACAGCTGACACTTTTGAGCTCAATGATCTCCCAATCCCCTACAGAGAGGAAACTCCAGTTGTGCTTTCACATTCAGTGGTCAGTATTCCTGGATTAAGTGCTGTCTTTCTCCACCTTCCTATTCCTCCCTCATTTCTAGCCCTTTTTCAAGTGTGCACAGCTACTTGCAGGGGTATGTGTGTTTGCAAGTCATTTTTCACCCCTTTCAGATCCCCAATCCAGTTGATGGAGTTGTTCTACACAAAGTAACACTGCAACAACGCAGGAGATGCTATGAAGAGTTGCATGTGGCTTTACCAAGCTGTAGCTGAGATTCCCCCCAGGATGAGTCAAGTCATCAATTTATGCCTTGCCAAACTCAAAAGCTGATCACTTCTTTACTAGACAGTTGCAAAATAGTAGACCCAAGATTATTAAATATTACTCCCATTAAAAGATTTTCCTTTGAGATAAATCACACTTACTTGTCTTATTTAACAGTCAGCTAGAATCTGTTGTACAGAACTTTCAAGTGGTCTATTTGCATATTTATCAGTTTCAATTAGCAGCATGAAAAGACCTGTGCCCTAAGAATAAAATATGCCTGATCTTGTCTCTTTAAACCTCAGACTTGAGCTTATCTTTCCGCTAAAACAACAATAACCAGCAGCAGAACTTAAATGATAATGCAAATTTCTGTCAAATGCTAATAACAGCGTTAAAAAACTATTTTTCCAAAATTACAGGGGTTTGTGCTGTTTTACCAATTACAGAAAAAATGTTCAGATTTTAAACTTGATCTTATACCTTTCACTTAGACTGTAATGTATAATGGTCAATATAAATACCCTCTACGTACCTGTTATACTGCAAATGCTTTTTAAAATTTTTACTTAGAAAGTCCTTGTAAAAGTCAGCCATTTCCTCTGCATTCAGTGTTGCTTTTTGACCTGAAAATAGGTTTTGGTGTAACAAAGTCAAGGCAATTCTTTGGATCAAAACACTGGGTTCAGATGCTAGGTCTAACTCCCTGCTCCTACAAGCTTTCTGTGTAACCCTGAACAAGTTCATATGCCTTTTTCAACTCTTTAAAACTTATCTAGAGAGCACAGCAGATTAAAAATATGGATCATCTTGAAGGTGGCATAGTTCTTAAACCCCTATTACTTGTAGTAGTGATAAAGTTTATCAGCTCTTAGACTATTTAGGGAACAAGTGAAGCCCTATGAAAGTGTGCATAGATCTAGGAGTATCTATCCTTTGAATAAAATAATTTCTCAGAGGGCTGAAGCCTAAACAGTACCAATAAGAGCATTTAGTAACTTAATTTCCCCCCCTAAAGCACGTCCATAAATATCAAAAGAACACTATCTGCAACTGACATGGTATTTTCAGATGTAATTATTTTTCTATTACTGTTGATAAATTTCAAGTAACTTCAGGCAAAAAAGTTTATATTCTGAGATGTCAGACTTCCAAAAAACCTAGTGGGCAATTATTTTGAGAAGAAGCAAGTACAAAAAAATTATTTTGAATGTGTAATTCATAACCAAAATATATAAGGAAGAACAGGAAGATCTGTGGCTACAGCACAGAGGTCTAATTCTGAGAACCAGCAAATATTCTCAACTCCACCACACAATTCCTACACAAACCTTCTAGCACAAAGTGTCCCTAAAAAGACAGTCAAATTTCAATGCCCCAGGGAACATGGATATGATGGGGGAGATGGAATTGTAATATTCAACTTGTTACTCTTCCAAAATGCATTTTAAGGCTTTTGCGATTGATCACAGAAATGTAAATTATTGATTGGTTCTATTTGTCATTATTTAAAAAACTAATATACCACAGTGTATTAACATACTATGGCCTAAATTAACTCTAAAACCATTTGAAGGCTGCCAGCTTAATACCTATTTTTAATTTGTTTCTTCCCACTGGTATCAGCAAAACAGATTCATTACATAGAAAAGTAAGTTTCGTTCCAACTGTTTGCATATATTTTCATTTTTACAAACACTCACAGCTGTATTATAGAATATCTGACCAAAGGCATGCAGTTGATATAAATTTATTTTGAATGGAAGTATGTGGTCACTCTCTTTTACTTCTAGAGATTAAAAGCAAACAAAAACAAACTAAAATAGCAATATAAAAAGTGTTTTTGAAACAACATAGATCTTAATTAAAATTACTTCTCAAGCACACAATGATCACTGGAATAAAACAGAAAAGAAAAATAATGGTCTGTGACATACAGAACGTCAGAGCAGATGCTTCACTAAACTCAAACAGATCATTATTCTGTGAACAAAGTGTTCAACCTCATACTATAATGCCCAATTCACTAGTATTATGAAGGCATTTTGTTTTCATTTGCACACAATGGATTAGAGAGACAACTATTTTACAACAACTGTGCTCAGGCAGATAGCAGCTGCCATCTCCCCAGAAATTGTCTTACTCTCCCTCAAGGAAAAATATTGTATTCATTGGACACAGCATGGACCTGAAGCCAGACTGTGAATTTATCCACACAACCATGACATGCACTTGAGGCAAATGCTCTGTGTGTTTTTCTCAGTCAGCTCACTGGCTTGGGAGGTGTGAAAGTTGGAAGTCACTTCCTCCTTAGGCTACACAATTATTATATTACTGGGCTAGGATTTCAGCACATTCCCTCTGGCTGCAGGGAAGGAATTAGGGGGAGAACAGCGCAACAGATGATCTGACCCCCACATGCACATATCTGAAAAGCTCCTGATCTCTTTTTTTATCACACTCCTGAAAACACTTCTAAATCCTACCCTAATATTTACTTGTGACAGAACACAAAGAGCATAAACTAACAAAATTCAAAGGTAAACAGAATTCAGAATGCATCCTAAACTATTAAACAAAGATCTCACTAACCTGATTCATCTCTCATTTCCAGACCCTTGGCTTTCAGTCTTGAATAAATAAATTCTTCTTTTTCCTAAAACACGTTTTTCCACATTAGAATGGGATGTAGTCAGTCCTTGAAGTTAACCATTGTTTTTAATTACATAGCAATGTGGCATTCAACACCCTTTGAAATAACTAGCAATACTTGTTACACTTGGAAGTGTCAACTAAACACTTTTCTTAATCCAGTGAGTTAGTTAAACTGGTCACTTAGATCTTGCTACCTGCATGCATCAATTAATTCATGCAAGTGTCCTACTGATACTTACAAACTGATTTGTGGAGTAAAGCTACAGACAAACTTCAGTGTTGTTTGACAGGATTCAAACTTTCAGTTTATAAAACAAACTATGGAAATGTGCTGTACTGTGTAACTGAGATTTTGAGCATAGAGAAAAACATGCAGCCTAAAAAAATTAAGATTATTTAGATGGAAGCACAATAATCATTTGTGTGTGAGTTTTACAGACTTAAAAAAAAGTTCTGTGGAATTAAAAAAACCAAGCTTCATTTTTTTTCTGGGATCTTTGCAAGTTTTGAGAGGATATGATGTTCAACATCATAAACAACGGTGAATTACTGAACTGTTACTGTTCTTCCAAAAAATGCCACATTAGTTGGGAGATGCTAAAATCAGGAAAGAAGACAGACTCACTTTAGCCTTGCTGGGATACGCTGCCAGTGAAATGGTTAAATGACATATCATTTAACCTCATTTAGTCTTGGTAATTACATCAAATCTCTCTCACTTATGACAAGAGAAAAACCAGCCATAAAATAATTTTCAACAGCTGCTCTAGTCACAGACAGGTCTTGCATGTAGGGCAGCTACAACTTTATACTTTCAGTGCAAGACAGAAAAAAGGCATCTAGTCTATGCCACCAGGCAGCAATAAAACGTGGGATTTTTAGTTTTGTGCATCATTTAAAGAAATGAATGACAAAACCATAATTTCCTCCGTGACCCTGAGCGCATTAACAGTGGGCAGAACTAAGCCCCACCTCAGAGAAGAGACCAAGCCCCCGGGTTTTGGGCAGGCAGGCGGGCGCTGAGCAGCAGCAGCAGCAGCAGCAGCAGCAGCAGCAGCAGGTGCGAGGCCGGGCTCACCTGGCGGAAGGCGCGGTTGTGCCGTGCCCAGAAGCGCTGGTTGCTGGCCTGCGCCTCCTGGCGCGCCTCCCGCAGCCGCCGCTCCAGCGCCGACTCCTCGGGGGGCACGTAGAAGATGACGGGGCGCAGGTTGGAGTGCTTGTCCGGGGGCCCGATCCAGTCGCTGTGCGAGTGCGCGGGGGGATGGAAACCCAGGCCCTGCGAAACACAGACACAACGCGTTATCAGCACTGCGGCAGTCTCAATTTGGAATAAATTCCCAAACGCCACGCAACCTTAATGCCTGTAAGAGTAGCAAGGTCAGAAATAAAGATCAATTATTTACTGTGACCAAAAACAATGGCGTACATTTACAATTTACTTTTACTTACAAATGCACTACAGAGAAGACACCTTTAACTCTTTTACCACGGGCATGAATCATGAGCTATTTTTTTAGATTTTTTTTTCATTTTTCTATCACTGATACTCTCAAAGTATTTCATAGAGAGAACTAGCAAGTATGCAAGTTTTTTATGGTGCTGATCTCTGCCCTCTGGTGACCAATGACAGCACCGGAGGGAACAGGATGAAGCTGTGTCAGGGGAATTTTAGGCTGGATATTGAAGGCTTTTCACCCAGAGGGCTGATGGTCACTAGAACAGACTCCCCAGGTATGGGGTCACGACCCCAAGCATGACAAAGAGCTTTTGGACAACTCTCTCAGACACACGGGGCGATTCTTAGGGCTTTCTGTGCACGGCCAGGAGTCGGATTTTGGTGATCCTTGTGGGTCCCTGAAACTCAGCTTATTTTATAATTCTGTGATTCTAGGTTTTTCTCAGCTCGGCGTTCTTCCTGCAGCCATGAGCCCGCACACAAGTGTGTGCCTGCCCAAGCCAGGTTCGGGAACACCTGGCGTTATCCCACAGCCGGGACCTCAGCGCCCTTCCCAAAACAAACACCGGGGGGCTCGATAAACACATGAGAAACCAAAGGCCGCGGGGAACACGGTTTGCTGCCGGTCGCCCCCGCCCCGCCGGCGTTTCCGGGGGGCAGCCGGAGCGCTCCCCACCCAGGGCTCCACGGGGGTGGCGGCCCCCGAGGCTTCCCCCGTGGCCCCCGCAGGAGCTGCCGCCCCCTGCCCGGGTTTACCGCGCTGTCCGGCCACTCCCCGCGCTCAGCCGCGCGGCCGCCGCCGCCGCCGGAGGAAGCGGAGGAGGAGGCGGAGGAGGCGGAGGAGATGAGGAAGCGGCGACAGCAGCCACCGGCCCGCAGCATCCGCGCGGCCGCCATGGCCCGGCGCTTTACGACGCTGCCGCGCGGGCGCTGCGAGCGGGGCGGGGCCAGGTCGGGGTCGGGGCCGAGCCCGGGCCCGCCTCGGCCCCCGCCTCCCTCTGCGCGGCCGGGCCGGGCGGGGCTCGGGCGGTTCGCAGCGCTCGGCCCGTGGCGCAGCGCCGGGCCGGGCAGCGGGTTCTCGCCGGGCGGCGGGTGAGTGAGTGAGTGACTGAGGCGGGTCGGCGGTGCCGCGTGAGTTCGCTGCGGGGCCGGTGGGGACGAGACTGCCGCAGGTGCCTCGGCGGTGGCCCGGTGTCATTTCCTCGTCGCGCTCCACCGGGCCCCACCGCGGGGGAGGTGGGAGGTTGAGGCCATGGAGGGACAGGGGGCGGCGAGTGCTGAGGGGAAGCAAGGTATGTGCGGGGAATGAGCGGTGCCCTGGGGTTTTGGCGCCCGAGGGCGGTCGGGTTCGGCCGCTGTTCTCGCCCCGCTCCGGATTCTCCCCTGGGCTGCGGGTGCCTTGTTTGTTCTGCGGCGGCTTCAGCTGCAGAGCAGGTGAGGAAGGCAGGGCGGAGGGCTGGGGGTGAACAGCCGAGAGCTGGGCGTGTGGCAGCTAAAGCATCGCCCCTGCGGCCCGGCCGGGAGAAACGTGTAAAAAATTAAAGGGCTGTGAAATATCAGCCTAGTGGTTTACTCGTATTGGTGAAGATATTTAAAATAGCTGTAATGCTGAAATGCTTCAGAATGTAGAAGTTGTAGCGTGTGCACGTGTAGCACTTAAGCAAGTCTTGTTCTCATTTTTCTTGTAGATCATCTGGAGCTGGACGAGGGAAGAGGAATGGATATGGGTAACCAACACCCATCCATAAAACGGTTACATGAAATACAGAAAGAAGTCAAAGAAATTGAACAGCAAGTGGCTGTCTTCAGCGGTCTGTCTACCGACCGAGATTACAAGAAATTGGAAAGAAGCCTAACGAAGCAGCTTTTTGAAATAGATTCTGTAGACACCGAAGGGAAGGGAGATATTCAGCAAGCCAGAAAGCGAGCTGCCCAGGAAACTGAGAGGCTGCTGAAGGAACTGGAACAAAATGCAAACCATCCGCGCAGACTGGAAATAGAGGCTTTGTTCAAGGAGGCACAGTCACTTGTGGAACGCGAGATCACATCTTTTTACAGAGGAGGAAACTGTATAAGTGATGAATTTGAAGAAGGAATTCAGGACATTGTGTTGAGGCTTACCCAGGTGAAAACTGGAGGGAAAGTTTCTCTACGCAAAGCGAGATACCGCACTCTGACAAAGGTATGTGCTGTTCAGGAGCTTATAGAGAGTGGTGGAAAGCAACAGCTGTCCCTGCCACTCTCTAATGATGCACATCCTTCTGTCTCCAAAATTAACTCTGTAATGTGTGATGTGAACAAAGCCAGAGGAACTCTGATTGCGCTTCTAATGGGAGTGAGTAGTAATGATACCTGCAGGCATCTGTCCTGTGTGCTCACAGGCCTCATTGCTGATTTGGATGCTTTAGATGTCTGCGGTCGCACTGAAATAAGAAATTACAGAAAGGAAGTAGTAGAAGAGATCAATAAATTGCAGAAATACCTGGACTTGGATGAAGAAGCAAATTCTACTCATGCTTATGATTTGGCACAAAATCAGTCCATTCTAAAAATAGAAGAGATCCGTAAGAAGATGAAGGAAGTTAATTCCTTACTTTTAAAAACAGAGAATGCTTCTGATTTGTATCTGGGATCCAAAGCAGAGTTGCAGGGACTAATTGCCCGCCTAGATGAAGTGAGTCCAGGAAAAAATCCCTGTATTAGAGAGGCCAGGAGAAGAGCAGTAATTGAAGTTCAGACTCTTATAACATATATTGATTTGAAGGAAGCACTGGAAAAAAGACAAATGTGTCCAGAGCAAACTGCTGCTGAACATCTGTCTCACAAAGCAGTTTGGACTGTACTTGGAAACTTGTCTCAAATTCAGCAAGAGGTGATTTCATTCGATGGAAACAGAACAGATAAAAATTACATGAGACTGGAAGAACTTCTTACAAAACAGCTTCTAGCCCTGGATGCTGTTGATCCGCAAGGTGATGAGCAGTGTAAGGCTGCCAGGAAGCAGGCAGTAAAGCTTGCACAGAATATTCTTTACTATCTGGACATGAAAACAGATGAATGGGAGTACTGAAACAGCCATGGCTTGACACAGAAGAACATTTTTCCCCTTGGCACTTTATGAAGATCATTGGCAGCACATAATAAAGTGTTCTGTGCTTGCTGAAATCATGGAGATTGCATAAGCAGTTGACTTGGCTATATGTCTGCTATCCCACGCAGTCACCCACTTGCCATGGCAACTGTCAGTACACCATCAGCAATTCTGGTCATTGCTATAGGCAAAGAAGTGCAATTCTCTGAAGGAATAGCTTAATACTTGATCAAATACCTTTTTTTTTTTCTTTCTTGTTTTTGTTTCAATAGCCTTGTGCAATGTTCAGTGAATGCAGGTTTTTCAAAGACACAGACATTTCCTTATAGTGCAGTACGGGCAAAACTATTTAAGGAGACTGGACATGAAAATTAGTATTCAGGCATGAGGCTCCATCCAGCAACTTCACAGCAGTCTGGATGTACTGTTAATGTGCTGTTAGGACATAAAGTACTAAGGGCAAAAAGCGTGGTGGCTTTTGAATTGTACTTGATTTATTCCATCCATCATACCATCTAGATTTCTCAGTTAATGGAGCTATAATGCCAGCTGCAAATTAGCATTTGCATAGGCAAAGCCAATTATGTCAATTTTTGTAATACCTGAACCCTTTGATTTGCAAAACCAGGTCTTTTGTTGGTGGAAATTCTTTCAAGTTGTTGCTTTAAGGTACTGAGACTTGGAGAGGAGAATCTGTATGTTTATACCAAACAGATAAAGGGGATTTCAAGGATTTCAAACTATCAGCCATAAACCCTTGAGAACTGCACTGAACTTTATTTAGTGGCTGCTTAGGTGTCTTTTTAAACTCTGCTGTTGCATCTGGTTTTCACATTTGGTGAAAACAGAAGCAGAGTTCATTTTGAAGTCAAATGTGCATTTTGGAACTATTTTTGTAAAATTAGGTAGCCAGCTATAAAGGTGTCCCTAATGATGTGTGTGCTACATGGTCAGGTGTGGCTTCAAGCATGTCTTGGAAAGACTTGTGGCAAATGTCTCTCTTTGCAACTCATTCACTTAATTGTTTCAGTAGCTTCATAAATAAGCTTGCTTGTACTGTTGTATGCACCTACCTTTTTATTTGTGGCTGCTAGTGCCAATCACATTTCTACTATAGCATGTTTTTTGGCATTTTTGAGAGCATGGCATTAAAATGACTTAAGTATATATAGAAATATATAAAGAATATCGATGCATATAAAGATATATTCAATTATGGATGATTTGCACTCAGCTCTTTTAGGATGAACTAAGGAATTATTGTTCTTTAGATGATGATTTGCACCACTTTAAGGAGTAAAAACCATTTCGGATGCTACAATAAATATTTTTAAGATCTATTTTTGACTGATCAGAGAAGACAGTACTGTCTGTGAGAGACAAGTGCCTTTATGACACTGCTAACTTGAACCGTCATATGTAGATACAGGAACTGTTTACTGGCAGCTTGATACATTTGTAATCTTTGCAAACTGGATTTTTCAGGTATATATCTAATTCTACTGTAGTATATGTCAAGCTAACGTAATACAATAGGTGAAAGTTGCCCTACAGAGTCCTGAGAATGAGTATTAAATTTGGGAAATACATATTCTACTTAAAAACTAAAGCATGGGTGTGGAGGTGGGGGACTTCGGGCAGATCTTCTGTGCCTATTGCTACCAGAATAATACGTCTGTTCATAATATACTATGAGATGCTGATTGAAGGCTGCATACCTTTAGAGTGTGAATAGATTTTGTTTGTGATTGTACAGGTGATTGCTTTGCAAATCTACTTGCCAAAACCAACTAAATTGAGTACAGTGCCTAAGGCACAATTTGGCAATGACAGAATGTTTGTTGGAGGATTCTTCCTGCTCCTTCAGAGACACAACTCCATTGAATTTAACTTCCTTCACTGAAAAAAAAAAATCCCCTAATTAAATTTCCAATCTCTATTTGACTATTATGTGGCTAACACAGGATATTAATAGTGTTATACACCTGAATTATTTTACTGATTTCAAGCTCTCTACACGTTTGAATTGCAACTTGTGATTTGCACTTACATTTTTAGGAAAGATAAGGATTTGATATTGTAATGATATTAATTTTTCTTTAGTATTACTGTCAAGTCTGCAGAGGTTTCTTGTAGTTTGTTTAAACAATTTAGTGTCTGTGTTCTCTGGCAGATACATGTAGTTTTTTAAGTGTTTGAGCCTCTTATGTAAAAATGAGTAAGTATAGTTATCAGATCTGTTCTATTTTAAATGTGTCCTTCAGTTTTCCTGAACGAATTGTTGTGCCTGCATCTCTAAGAATGCAAATGTGTAAGGTTAGTGTAATTTGACTAACTGAGTAGAGTCCAGTAGCAAGATACTATGTGGATTAAGCTTTTTTCCTTTGTTCTGTACTCTGATAGATTGACTAAATTTTCTGGTAAAATCCTCAGCTGGAATGGCATTAATTCAGAGTTTTTGCATGAATGAAAATAATAAAATATAAGTGCTTAACAAAAAAAAAAAAAAAGAGAGAGAAAAAAAAGGAAAAAGAAAAAAAAAAACACCTAACCAAAAAAGAAATGCACAGGTTTCTCAAAAATTTGCTTTTATGCCGAAGAATGTAATTTCTCTGTTTTTTGTATCCAAAGATTGAGAGACACACAACTTTTCTTTCCAATACAGCAGGCTAAAATAATCAACAAAAAGTAAATGGACCAAACGGCAGAAGTCTGCATTTTAGTGCTATACTAAAATAGAAAAACTTTTCTGTGTGCTGCATTATGTACCTTAGAGCAAAATAATCGAGTGGATATTCTGGGGGAGAGGTAATCCTGCATCGTGATTCCTGTTTGTTAACCGAATTTCTTTTTCAACTAGTTTTCTTCGGTTATTTCAGTATTTCTTTTTTGTTGTTTGCCACTCATAGTGGTTTTTCTGTGATACCAGTTTGGAGAAGGTTTTTATTAAGTACAATTCTTACCTTTTTAATTTAACAGAAATCAGTGTCTGTGCTCCTAATGGTGTACCTGTCTTCAGTTGTTGCTGTGTAGGAGGTGACATTTGTGTTCACAGATCCAAGATTAAATATTGCAGTGTTACATTCTTGATTATTACTACAAATATATTACTGCTTTTACTAGGTATTCATTTGAATGTTATGCCCTGATGCCTTTCTCTATTCATTTTTGAATGTGAGTTATCAGAATGTAAGTTATTTTTGTCTTAGAGCATTTTTATTCAACATGCAGACATAGAGCTTTTTTTTTTCCCCTCCTTCATTAAAAGTTTGCTTTTTCACTGCTGTATTGATTAAAATAAAGTTCTTTGTGTGGATACCACTCCTACTTGCTAAATCTGGTGCCTGTTGGTTTTCTCTGCATTCCTCAGCAGTAGCTTTGCACCCTCCAGGGTTCCACTTGGATGATCACTGCAGCAGTGCTTGTGGCACCGTTCTGATCTTGCCACTTTGCTGTTGAAGGATGCTGCCTGAGCAGATGAGCTGGCGAAACTGATGGTGTGAACCTCTTCGTGCCAAGTCAGTGTGCATTCCAGAGCCTTTAGCAGGAGCTCAGCTAGTCTGGTTTTAGGTTGTGCACGAGGCAGGTTCCCTGATTACTCTGTTGACTCAGTGTGTTTTTTGGAGATGCAGTGAGCCACGTTACCAGCTCGCTGCTGATGGAAAATGGGAATTCTTTTTCTGCCCAGAAAGCTGTTGGCTTTGTGCAGTCTCTGCTGCTTGGCCAACTCTACTGAGCTGATTTAGTTCAATAAAATGGGAGAAAACAAACAACAAAAATGGAGGAGGGGTTTTAATGAGCCAAACTGGCTTTTAGAAATGTATGTGGGCCAGAGCTACTACGGAACGAAGGAGTGGGTGATGCAGCCATGGGCTAGGGAGCAAATGGTACAAATTTCAGTAGCAGCAAGTCATTAGATCAACTTGCATAGTTAAATAACTGGAGGAGGAAGAAGGAAAGGTGTCAACTATCAACTCCTACAAAGAAGTAGGAATTTTCTGCTTCACTAATGGGGTATGATGAAGGCAATACAAATTAATCACGTATGGAAAATAAACCAGTGGCTTTCAACTGCACTTTCATGATCATGTCACAAGTGATCATAGAATCCTTATAGAATCATTAAGGTTGGAAAAGACTGCCAAGGTCTGGTTTTGTATTTTTGTACAAAGTACAATCACGTCAAAGTACTACACAGGGTCTGGGAAAGCCTTACCCAGAAGATACTGGATAAGAGCAGGGTTTATAAAGGTTGAATGTTCCCATAGGTAACAACTTCACTGTATCTTCTTTCCCTTTTAACAACAGAGCTTATTTGAAGGAAATATATTCTTCAAAGACCAGTAAATCCTCTGGGCCATGGCTCTAGATGTTGCTTAGCCAGCTGCTGACCTGTTTGTCTCGATTGCCTGTTTACTTGTCAAAAAAGAGAATTTACTTTGTAGGAATATTTTTTGTATGTGTTTCGGTCCCTGAAATGGTTCAACTGGAAAAGCACCATATTTTATTACATTATTATATTTATGTATTATTATATTTATTTTAGGTGTATCCTCTCCTTTGGAGAATTCTTGGCTGAGAACTTAAGAAGTGGAAGGACATTAGTACTGAACTCATGGATTGAAGGCCTGGGGGTTCAAGCTGGCTGCTAGCAGGAGACATTTAAATGCAGGATCCAGGAAAACATTCCTGCTAGAGGAAACTACTAGCAGAGACATGACCAAATGTTTTTCAGAGCTGATGTTTTGAGTGAGCTCTGTGTCTGTTTCTCTGCTGCTGCTAAGCTCTCATTGAGAAAGTGGATTCTTAGGGAAATATTCCCTGATACACTCTCGGGCTTTCTGTTTTAGATGAAACTGAGAAATAATGTTTAAAGCTTTTGCTGAGCTGTGGTGGGGCTGACCTGGGTATCATTCTGATTTGCTATGTGAAACAAATGATGTCCACAATGCTTTCAGTTACATGGGTAGGCATGTACATGTCAGCTAAAAGCTGGTCATTAACTGAAGAAGCTGAGAATATGCTGTGCTTTTGTTGAAGGCTTTGCACAACACCCTTTCTCTATGCAGCATTTGGTTCTGGGGACTGCCAAGCACAGATGATTGCATGAGTTGCACTGCTTGACAGCTCCAAAAATAATGAGGACCTTTTCTAAGTCTGCAAACTCTTCCTACAGGACATAAATTGTTGCAAAGTTTGCCATTAGAAATGGTAAATGACAATGAGTTTCTTAATTGGGCCATTTCTCCTCAATTAGTTTTGCCAGACCAACTTCTGTGCCACAGGAGTTCCTTGTGAAACCTGTATTTCAGGCAGCTAATCAAAAGCATCTTATGAGGGAGGAAACACCATGGTGCAGTCCTTAGTAAGGTCCAGAACACATATCCCAAACCAATTTGTGATCATGGCCACCAAGAGTCCATAAACCAAATCGAAACCCCAAAGAAGCAGAGGGACAAGAAAGGCTGGAGGAAAACAAAACAAAAAACTAATGTAGTTGTCAGGTTTCACCAACTTAGTTTTATGACAATAAAGCAACCAAAGCAAAGCTCCCTTTTGGCTTGGTGCAGTTGCACCTTGTCTACACCCTGCAGTTGCACATTGTTTTCCACCCTGTGTGGCCCTGAGTGTTCTTCCTGGGCACGATGTAGCTGATGGGGGTTAGCCTTGGAGTGCCCGTGGGAAGGAGGGTGCCATCCATCTCCAGGGATACCATCATTACCTTCATTCTCTGAAATGTGTGGTCGTGGCAACTCCTAGCACATAGAGTATCAGCATGGCTTGCATAAGGCAGTGTGCAACATGAAGGTTATACCTGCAATAAACTGGTAATTGGAAGGGGTCGTATAATAACTGCCAGCAAGCCTGAGTAAGATCTCTTTTGTGTGTTTATGCTGAATTTATTAGGATTTTAGAGAAAATTCCTCGTAACTTTTTTTTATTCAAATCAGCCTGGAGCCTGTGATCAAGTCTCTTACCTTTCAGATGCCTCATGTTAATACCACATGAAAAGGAGGTTTGAAGAGCTCCATCATCAATGGATATTTATGTATGGCCTCTGCTGACTTTCAGACAGGTAGTAAAAGCCAGATTTTCCGAAACACTCAGCATCCAAAGTTCCCACCATGACAAGTAAGGACATGTTTTGAAAAGGAGCCCATCCACAGACCCAAACACTGTCATTTCTTGTCACAGACAACCACAGGTTCATCCCTGCAGCTAATCAAGAAGCCACTTAAAATGGCTTTGACTCATTTCTCCAGTGAAAGGTTGCGCCAAAGCATCATTGCTGTGAGGACTGAGTAACCTTCTAATTTCCAGTATAAACATATTCATGAGAAGTTTTTCTTCTCCCCTAGCATGTAGTCTGTAATATATTTATAGGCCACAGCTGAGTTGCCTCTCAGCTCTGGATTTGCTTGGCTACCAAGCAAATACACCCAAACAGGCTGAGCTCCTTTGAAAATCTCTATTCTCTGAATCCAAACCAGATTATTAAGTAGTACTTTGCAATTTTTTCAGGAGATTTTCCAGTTCTGACAAAAACTTCCAACTTGGAGTCCATACATGTACACTGTTGCATGTATCGTTTCAAAGGAAATAGAAAAAATATACTAATGTTAGTTCTGTAGCACTGCAATGGTAAAACTGCAAAATCTATGTTCAGTACTTTCTTCATGGCATTGTCTTCATGCCCAGCTTGCTTCACCATTTGAATACTCTAGCAATTGATAGTTTTGAGTTCAGAAGGGGATTAGAAACATTTTCAGCCTCTGCTATGTTGGAGAGTTTTTGCATCAACAGTAGGTGTGTTGTCTGAAGGAACTAGGTGTGAATGGTTTTTAGATCAGGACGTCACACTGATGGTTTCACTCAACTGGAAGTATGAGTTTACTTAGGCAAGTGCAATAGTAGCCAAACTAGATTAAAAGGTTCTTCAGGGAGAGTCCAGTCCAATTCATGGCAAAGGTCTTTGAAATCATCAGTTAAAACAGGAGACTGCTTAGGAAGTGTTGCCATAGTGTAGAAGAATGATTTACATTGCTTTCATGTATAGATATGTTCAAATTTTCATTATTAGGAGTATTAAAATCTTAAGAAAAAATATCTAATAAACTCAAAACATGTTACTGCACATATATAAACAAGTGGACATTCACATGAGTTGTGTACTGTGGTTTTCAACCTTCTTCAAGTTATAAACTCCAAAAATACATGTGGCTAATTAAAATCTGCTGACCGCTGTTGCCTTTTGGGAGCTTCTAAAAGTGCCAGGGATCACTACGAGTCTGCAGAATACTAGCTGGCAAGATTAGTGACATGCAGTAAAGCCAGTGGCTGTTTCAGAAAGCCTCAGAATAGCCTCATTTCAACTCAGTGTTTTGGAACATTTCTCAGCATCCCTGTTTTCAAAGCAGAAGCCAATTTATTGTCTCCTTTGTTTCTACAGAGCTATTGTGTTTCTGCTGTATTTGCCTCTGTCTTTTCATTAATAACCATTAATTCAGTTTTGTGGCAAATTTCGTAATATCTGGTCAATCTTGTTCTATCCCAAGCATGAGTTTCTTCCCAAGTTACTAATTCTTTTGTGGGCATTGTTTTCACTGCTTCACTGATGGCTGAGTTATTTCTCTGTCCTGGTGCAAACCTCACAGCTGACATTAGGGTGCATTTCTCTGGAAATATAAATTTTCCTCCCTTGGTCAGACCTGGAGACATTGAAAAAATACATGTTCTCCACGTGAGTTACTGTATTATGGATCTCTAGGACCCAGGTCCTGGTGGTTGAGATGAAGCTGTTTGAGATACAAGGCAGCTGGGAAGACTTGTATGAGCTTCATTCCTGGTACAGAAAAAGAGAATGTTAGGAGGTTGCAGCAACAAATGAGAAACCATGAGGAGGTAGAAGGACAGCCAACAAAGTGACTAAAAATACTAATATTGCTGACATACTCAGCTGATGGGAGGTAGGAGACAAAATGGAGAATGGCATGGGGCTCCAGGAGGCACCATGACAGCAGGGCAGGGCAGGGCAGGGCAGGTCCTGAGACAAAATCCAGGCTCTGCGAGGAGTCCAGATCGCAAGACAAGGCTGGTGCTAAAGCAGGTCTGAGGGTAGGCCAGGAACTCACCCAGAGGGTTGGGGTCAAGGCCCCAGGTCCAAATAATCAAGGATAACAATCAGAGGTGACAATGTTTTAGACACACTCTGCTAAGCAGTTAGGGGACCACAGGATAAGATTAAACTATAGGAAATTTGGTGTTGGTCTCAGGTCACAAGGATGCATTCCTATAAATCCAGAGAGCGAAGTCAGCTGCTGAATATCTCAAGGACCTGACTGTGGAAAAGGCCTGGACCATCAGCAAGTATGCAATTTCTGATCATATGATACAAATTTAGCCACACACCTGTGCCACACACATCCGAAGTTCATGATGCAATTGCATTCTGACTTCCTTACTGTGGGATGATGCTGTATGGGATGATGATTTATAGGATGATGCTGTATGACTGAGGACTAGCAGATGCAATATTTATATTTAATGCCAGGCCAATTGATCTTGACTCACTGAAGCTGTACTAGAGCTTCATGTGGAAATTTGAGGGGTCACTTCCAGTACCCATTTCAGTTTTGACACTAACTCACAGAGAGCTTTCTGGAGTATTTCTAGCTGTCCCTGTGGTATGGACACAAAGAAGATGTTCCTAGAATGCACCAGAGATAATATCTCCATTATAGAAAGGGAAACATTACTGTCATTGCACAGGGGAGTACAGAGCCCCCTTTGAGATATCATATGCACTTTTGGTCATTCCCACTCAGGGAAGCTTAATGACAAGAGATGCAACACAGAGCAGAAGAGTGAAGGGCCTGCTTTAGTGGAAGGCAGTAAAAGAGCTGGGTTTTGTAGCCCAGAAAAATGAAAACTGAGGGAAAAAAAAAAGTAAGATTGTTCTCTCTAAATAGGTTAAGTGTCAAAGATAAAAGAACAATTACTTAAGCTTATGGATGCTGTGGGCAAAGATACAAATAGATGAAAATGAGCCAGGCTGAAAATGGGAAAAAAAGGCAATTTCTGAAGGAAGCTACATGAGATGTATCCTTGACTTGATTACCCCAAAGATACCTTTGAGTCCTTCAGTATCTGCCTTCTTAAGTCTTCTGTGGATGTGCTAGTACATGTCACATATTTCTAATTAGCTTACCCTGCTTTGGAAATAATGTCCATTTCAGGGCAGCTGTAAGGTTCTGTTAAATTCTTACAGACAAGAAACCACCCTATGATGGTAATGTGGCTAAGTAACAATGCTCAAAAATTATTCAGTATTTCTTTTGAAACTCCTTTTTCAGTATCTGGCTTCACATTTATATAATTTCCTGCAAATGATTTAAATCCTACTCTGAGTATACCATCACTAGTTTCATCACAGCCTCAGCAGATTTCACTGTCATTGGTGAGTTCGATTTCAGAGCACCCGTGGGGAGCTCAGGCTGTTATTGTTCCTTGTTCCTAACTGGCTTTGGAGACCAGTCAGTGGCAGAGGTGGCACCATGCCCCGTATTCAGGGTGTTAAAATTGAGATGATCATCTCTAACATGCCTTCACTGCCTGTGTGGGAGTACACTTTTCAGGAGCCCAGAGCCACCAAATGAAGGCATTTTTTCATAGGAACCTGGGAAGCAGAAGTCTGGCAGACATTAAGTCACAAAATTAGTGACTTAGACCACAAAAGAATTAGTAACCTGGGAGGGATGTAAGGAGAACATTTAATGAAAACCTTTGCATTAAGAGAGGGTTAATATCAACAGATCATGAGTGACCAATATTTGTGTAACCTTCTCAAAGAATCCACATCTCTGCTGGCAGCCTGTTCTAGCTCTTTACTTCTATAATTAGCAAGTTTTTTCATAACAGCTTGACTCTTCATCTAAAGATTTAAATAGTGCTGATTTTTTTCTTCTTACTCTATCTTCATGAGTCTGGACAGTAAGTAATTGTTAGTAATAAATAACTAATCCTTCATTATTCACAGAAAATAGCTGTTTCCTCAGCTCCCCTTTTAGCAGTTGCTTTTGTAGACTAAGCACCCAAACAGCTTCCGTATTCCATCACGGAATAACCCCACATTATTTATATTTCTATTGCTGAGTTGTCTCTCCCACATATACTCACCATGGGCCTATTTCTTGAAGTACTATTCCCAAAAATGGACACAGGTATATAGCTGGGGAATCATTGACAATTAGTAGCATGGCATAATTGCCTTTCATATTTTAGCTATTACACTCCTTCAAATACAGCCAAGAACACTCTCCTTGCAAGAGCATCACAGAGTTGACTCACATGCAGCACAGGATCCTGCATAAGCCTGGACCTGTCTGATCTCACCCATCACGTGCAGGACTCCTGGCATTGGTTCCTGCCCCTGGCCTGCCCACAGCAAGGGCCAGAGCTGTGCTGGGCACATTTCAGCTATTTGATCTGAAACCTCCAAACGAGGCCTCGTTCAGAGACAGTTCCCAAACATCTTTGGAAGAAAAAGAACTGCTCTAACAGGGCACTTAAAGAGATGTCCATACTCACTAGAAACTTTTCATTTTCCTGAGCCTACTCCTTATTCCCACACCCTTCCCGAGTGTTACATGTTCAGCTGCTGAAAATAGGAGTGCCTTCTGCTTTCTGGCATGCTTGTCTGCTCATGCAATCAAGAGCACTCTCTCTGGGGTTTTATAGGCTTGTGTAGCTCTTTGGCAATGGACACATTCTCTTCCACATAGTCTGGATTATGGCAGACAGATTATTGTATCACTTGCATTAGTGATTGCCAGGCTGTGTTTTAAGGAGAAGCTTTCTCTGTGTACTCTGTATTTCTGTTCTGTGTTCTAGCTTGGAAGGGAATGGTATTTAAAAGGAAGAAGGTAGATGTGGGTGGCAATCATTACCACAGGCATGGGAAAATCTGTTGATATCTGGCCCTCGAGTTGCTGGTTCCTGGGTTAGTGATTAGACCTTTCTATTTGTTCAATAGTCAGCACAGTGAGGAAATAGACTGGTGACCCTGGGGACAAGGGTAGATGTTTGTGCATGATTTCATTGCCTGCCTCAGTCTGAAGCCATGGGCTGAACTGGAGTTTCCTGCCTGACTTCAGTGTCCTGCCGCAGCTCCAACCCTGGGTGCATCTGCATAGAGGCACTGCAAAGATAAGCCACCACTGCAGAGATAAGCCACAACTGACAGCACAGTAACCCTTCCCAGGGGTCAAGAAGTTCACAGATCACTGAACCTCTTTCCAATATGGTTTTTGAATGTAAATATTGGAATGTCAACTTTGGTCTCTCCAAGGCCTTTCCATGAGATTCTCATCTTCCTGCTCACCACTTGTGATTGTCAGCCTTAGCTTAATCCCAGACTCTCCCTCACATGAAGTCACCTTGTAGGAGGAAGCTCCTTCCCTCCTCCCATTGGAGATGCAAAAGGCATCAGCCAACCTGGAGAAACACAGGACTAAAAAGGCAACTCCAGGTCTTTTTGAGACTCAAACTGCGGAGACTTTGTGCAGGTAAAAGCCTCTGATTATGGATGAAAGCAACCCCTTCCCTCACATTGAAGGATTAAAACATTTCATTTCTTTGCAACAGGCACTTGGATGCTTCCAGGCATTGTAGGAGCTGCTGGGTGTGTTGGGAGTGTCTGCTGTCTGCCCAGACCATTGTTCTTTTCTTCAAGGCAGCACGTCACTCTCTGCTATAGAATATCTCATCTCTCCTCCTCCATGTAGGTGGAAAACTCACCCTGACAACACCTTGCAGTATCTTGTGCTGCTCCTTGATTTTCCTTCTGATTTGGTATTTGCTGTGACCTTTTAATCTCACCAGGATGGCTCTACTTTGAAGCATGAAGCCACATGGTCCCTTGGTTGAGGTGTCACTGCGGTTTGGTGGAAATAGGATTTGTTTGGGAAGGAAGGGGGAGGCACAGCAGCAGCTTTCTATTTCTGTACATCACTCCAGATCCTTGCTCTCTGCTGTGCATGGCTGCTGCCTTGCAGGGTGGGAGAAATTCCATTTCTTCTCTGCTTACCCTTTTTGTCTGACATAGTGCTGTACTTGGACACTAGACTGATGCCTGGTCCCCTAAATCTCATGAGAGTCTTGAAAGAAACAGGGCACAACCTAATCTGCTGTTTTCTGTCTATAACTGGAGTGTATGACACACTTCTCAAAATAAGCTGCAATACTTATTGGCTGCTGCACTGTCACAGGGTGCAGAACAGGAAAAGCAGTTCCTCAGCTTTCATCAGGGCTTTTATTGGCAACCTGACTTGTCGCTTTTCTAACTGAAAGCAACAGGGATTTTACTTCTTTGTTGGCGTCACCTTTTTGCAAAACAACCAATAGAATAAATAAAACAAACGTGGAATTTTGGCAGTGCAGGAAGTCAGAGGGATTATTGCATGAGGGTTTATAGGGAACAAGATTCAGCTCCTTCACTTGTCTAAAGAATCCAGCTCTGACTTTCATTCCTAAACACATGGCTCTCCAAAGTTATCTGGAATGCAGTCCTGCAAAATCCTCAGCCTCTCCTCACTTCAAGTGGCCTGGCCTGTGCAGAGGGAGAGCAGAACCTGTCTGCTCACAGTGCCAAGAAAGCACTGGCAGATGTTTAGAGGGTGCTGATACGTCTTCAGCCACTGGTGTTAAATTCCTGAAGGGATGAGGCTGTGAGGGGACTGATAAATGGCTCAGACAGGGCACTGCAGCTGCTTTCATCATGTGCCCAGTCAAGAAAAGATTGTGATTTTCCAAAAACTAAGGAAGAAGATGAATGTGTCTGCATTTTTCAGACCGAGTATATTTCTTAAATGCAACTCATCAACACAAATGCCGTCATGAAGGGTTTTTTAAAAAGCCCTTCACAAATGTAAATATTAGGAGAAGCACTAAGCAACTCAGAGCAGAAGGAGATTTAGGTTAATAGAGCTCCTTTCAGAAAATATAATGACACTAGTGCTTAGCTAGATTTTTTTGTCTCTCGGTTATTTCTGGCTTATAAATGCAAACTCTATTCTTCAGGCAGCAAAGTCATTTGTATGTGCAAACCCATGCACAGGAGATGACATGAAAGGCCAGATGGTAACAGCATTATGACCTGCTTAGCAGAACAAACACTGCCTGGGACTGTGAGCTTTCACCTCAGAGTCAATATGAACTGAAGACCCAACCTAAGCCAGCTCTTACTAACCAAGAACACCCTATATCGATGATAAAACAACAGGAGATTTGCCTTACAACAACGAATAAATATACACAGGGCCAGAAGAGAAATGGGCCATAAGAAGTCTTGGTCAAAAATTTGATCCTGAGTTTCTGCTGTGTGTGGTACTGGTGTGTACTTGTGAATCACAGTGTGCTGACCTGGGGGCTGTGTTCTTCCACTCCTGCTGGTTTAGCATATGGAGAAGGGCAGCACTTCCAAGAATTGCTGTCCATCTTCTTTGTATAGCAGGCTAAGCAAATGAAGGCAGTTGGAAGCCCTTGTAGCACGATAGGCAGTGGGACACACCCAGGGCACCCTTCCAGCTCCTGGGCTCTATCTCCAGCAAACAGCTCCAGAGCTGCTGGGTGTGAGCACAGCCCCTTCACAGGAGATCAGCCCGAGTGGGGCACGCTCGTGCCCGGGCACACAGCTCAGCCACCAGCCACGCACTGCTGGGAGCCCTTCCAAGGACCAGAGCCAACACACACACCTGCACAGCGCTGGCTGGCACTGTGGGGACTGCTGCCTGCTGGCCCTGGCTGTGGCAAACACCCCTGCTTTCACATCCCCTCCTTTAATTCATCAAGCTTCCTCCCAAAATACTCCCATCACCCTGGTCTCAAGCCTCTCTGCCAGCCACAGCCTGGCAGTGTCCCACCTCAGATTGCTGATAACCAACCATTTGTCCTTGTGCTGGCTTTGTCCTTTGGATTCAAAATCACATCCTCCCCCGGGTCAGCTTGTGTTTATGTGGCAGCCTGTTCCAGCATAGCCTGTGTAGGGTTTCCTTGGGGTCTTTGTCTTCAGGCATGTGGGCACATTTTGCCAGCTCGCATGTTCCTCAATAAACAGCCTTCTCACTGTTTCTCCAAAGGTCTCTCGTGTCCCACCAGACAGAGCTTTATCTGTGCACTAATTCATTCCTGGCTACTTTGCCTATGATCTCTGGTCCATCCCTGTGGGTTCAGGCTGTGTCACAGTGGCCACCTGAGGTATATTAGATAACACTCACACAGAGGTGTCCCTGCCCTCCACTGCATCCCCGCTGCCCTGGGAGAGCCCCAGCCTTGCCTCTGCAACGCCAACCTGACTGCACACAGCAACTAATGCCCAGGGCACTGAGAAAAGTAAATTCTCTTGCTCCTCCACAGGAGGCTGGAAAACTGCCCACTTTCTCTGGAAATGCTGAATATAAGCAGGTAGGTGTGAGAGGTGCAGATGCTTTAACAGGAATGTTTTTTCAAGAACCAGCCCTACTGTCTGGAGACGGCGCCAGAGTGTTGTGTTTGCTGTTTCTGACTCAAAGAAGAGGGATAAAAATAGGCTCGTACAGGGCTTGCCGCAGAGGGTGTCCTGCTGTCACACTGGTACTGGCACACAGCAATGCTTAATGTTCATTTACCTTTGTTGATATTGCATTCCCTAATTTTTTACCCCACCAGAGTCCACCGTCTCTAGCCCAGTATTTAATGCTTGAAGAATGGATTTTTCTTCTGACCTTCTTCACAGCACAGAGTGCATGCACCTGGTACCCTCCTGATGATGTGAATCCAAATTTAGAAGCATTTCCTTGTGAAGCAAATGACTTTTCATTTGATGAGAAGCACCTGACTGAATAGCTGAGTGATGGTTTCCTTCTAGACCTTTCCCAGAAGCAAAAAGCAGCTGTTATCCTTGTGCTGAGTAGTCTCAAACAACATAAAAATCTAGCAGTTATTGATCTCCTGTAGTTAACTCCACAAATTTTGCCAGTAAGCAGTAGAATTTTTTTAACATCCTTGAATAAAAGCTAAGAAGGGAGGCAGCGATTTTCCATCTCTCTGCCAACACTGATCTGCCTCAGGGACTTAGCAGGACAAGTGCCAGCCAGGCCTGACAGGTCTGTCTGCAAACAACATGAGATGGTAGAAGGTCATTTAACACATTAGCTCCACCTGTGAGGAGAGAGAGCTGCACTCACGCTCCTGCTGCGGGCACCAAGCGGTTGTGGCTTGGGGCTGAAGAGGGAAATCCACATTTCTTGCACAGCCACAGAGCTTCTGAGAGCTCTGGTGTGAGATATTCAGAGCAGTCTGGAAATGGGCAGGCATGGCCTGGCAGATAACCACTGGTTCTCTTGTTTCCAGGAGTGTCTGCTGCAATGTCATGGTCCTTCTGCCCTGGGTTTTAATTCTCTGAGTGATGGGTCTTTTCATTGTGCAAGCTGTGGCTCCACCTGTAGTCACATAGCCAGCAGAGTATTTGTACTTTTGAGTGCCAGGTGAGGGAGACTGGCTGAATGGAGAGAGAGCAGAGCATTGTTTGTGTAGTTGGGATGGATATGAGGAAGAGGAGATCTGGCAAATGTCAGGGGAGAAAGATGAGGATGAGCAACCAGGTAAAACTGGGAAGGAAAAACAGGCTCTTCCTGGATTTTTCCCCATGGCTGACATCTGAAAGCATTCACATTTTTTATGTACTTTTGAGGAATAAACTAAAGGAATTCAGAGCCTGTCCTCTGCTTTACAAGTATTTAATTATTTTTTGCACATTCAGCTGCTAACAAACCAGCCAAGGCTCAGCCTGGCAGGCCTGCCTGCCTTCCTGAGGACAGCAGCAGTGGCAGTCACAGCAGCAAGCAGTTCTTGTTCAAGAACAAGTCTGTTCCCCTTTGAACTGCTGCATTCAAGGGTCTCAAGGCATTTTTGTAGACAGGGCACAATCTCTTTTCCTAGGAGGAAACCACAATAAAAGGAGAGGAAGTGATGGATGCAAGCTGATGTGGTGTGGCTGTATGACCCCTCAGCCCAGAGAGGGTGGGGGATGTTCCTGGGGCTTCCAGTGACCTGGGACATCCAGGCCACATCTCTCCTGGGGTGTACTATCCACTGCAGATAGCCTTTTCTGTTCTCTGCAGCGAGAAAGGGACTCAGAAACACCAGCTCTGTACAAAATAAAGTTTACCTCCATGCCCTGAGCTGCACCAATAAATTTATGTTTTCCTGAATCCCGCTGCTGGCATTTTCTGCACTGTGCTTCCCATGGGGCAGTCCACGCTTATATCCTTGAGGTTAAGTTCACTTTCTATCCACTGTGTTTTCCATGCTAAGAGCTTTCTAAGTCCGAGGCCCCTAAGGAAACAGTTCACAGCAATTCCTTAGTACTACAAGCAACAAATATGATGTCTCCTCTAGTGTTGAGACAATGCCCTGTAACTGTTCAGGAGTCTTGAATTAAGCAGCCAAATCAGTGGCAGACGTGACAGATGGTTTTCAGCAGTGTTTAATCAAGGGGTTTAGGCCTATTAGATTCACAGACAAGCAAGCCAGCACCCCACTGCAACCCTGGTCCCCTCATCCACCTTTCTTGGTCCCCTCTGGCATTGCCACCTCCTCCCAGAGTCCTTCTGAGCAGTGTGGGGCATTACATGTGCCCCAGCAGCTCCAAATAGAGGGACTGAGTCCCAGGCAGTGGTGAACTCAACCCTGCCTCGGTGGTGTGGTGGCCAGGAGGTTCCATGGGGCCCTTGGGATGCTTGAAAGAAGGAGCACAAACAGTCCATGCCTCAGCCCATGTGCACTTTGTACAGGTTATCAGCTCTTCCACAGATGTTTCAAATTGAGGATTAGCAGGGAGCTTGCTGAAATAGTTTATGAACATGTTCTGTGGGTGCATTAATACTCCTGCAGCCAGGGATTGCCTCTACAGGCTGCCTCTGCCACCACCAGCTCCTGAAGGCATCGCCCTCATTTCTGTTTCACCTCCGTGGGAGTCAGGGCTGTGACTTTCCAAGATGGCTTGTGGCTGTTTGTGTGAGCTCATGGAAAGAAGTGAGGTCAGTTATAAAGTCAGAGCTTACAGGGCTGGTACTTGCAGGATTTGGGTTGCATGAAGGACATGGTATTTCAGCTGGCAGGTTTGTTTCCAGTGTTGTGTTGATGAGAAGCAAACACAAACCCTCAGCCAGTCTGTGTCCATGTGAATAGAAATGTCAGGGGACCCAGGCTCATCCCCTCTCTTCCTTTCCCTATTAAAACCTCATGATTTTTGAAGAAGAACAAGGTGTCAGCTGGTGGCTCTGCTGGCCACGCTCTTCTCAGAGGCAGTAGGAAACTCTGGTGCATTGCCAAATGCTTTGGTGACCTTGGTGAGGGAGGGTGGTGACCAATGATACCATGACACCTTACTGGATGTTGATGTGTCCCAGTCCCTCCTGAAAATTTTTGCTCACTGAGGAAGCTGGGCTACTCAATACCCATTTAATTAAACTCTGGCCATGACACAGAGCCCATTTATTTTCCTTATTGGTGACGACGTGAGGCAGCATGTCACGAGCTTGAGTCCCAGCAGACACCTGTCCACAAGTTAAGAATAATTCTCTGGTGCTGGGGTTAGAGGCAGAGACTTTGGTTTGGGCTGCTCAGGAGTCACACCAAAGTGCTGCAGCACTCCCTCTGGTTTTCAGAGTCTGTGAATGATATCTGGCATCATGAGAGTGATTTAAATAGGGTCATGAGGGCAGGCAGTGGATGCTGTTAGCCCAGATCTACTCTGATCCTGGGTACCCCAGTGGCAGCAGAGTTGGGAAGAGGTCCAGTCTTCCCTGCTTGGGGCATGTGCCCAGTCATGTGTTTCATGCTGTGAGGTGCTTGCTCACTCCTTGTACATCAGGCCAAAATGTGCGAGGTCAACCATCATCCATAAGGAACAGTGAGTGTCCTTTCAGGCATGTCCCTCTGCCTCTCCACAGGCTGTCTCTGAGGTTTTCAGACCTTGAAGGGCTTTGCAGTGCAAGCAGTTAACTCTGAGTAGCTGTAAAATCATGCAACTATAAAGTGAAAATTGAGCAGAAAAAGGTGCTGGGTCAGGAATTTTCCAATCCAAACCAGTCAAGACATGCAGCAGAGATCTACTGTGCAAAAGTAATTGTTTTCAGAGGGCCATGTGTTCACAGGCTGCAATGACAAAGCAGAAATAACTTATAATAAATGTAAAATTGATCTGAAGAGAAACTTGGGAGTGTTTTCTTTAAGAGAATGGAGGGAAGATGTCTCTTGAAAATTGTATTTTGCCCATCTCAGAGGGACTTTAGGGAAGCAGTCGAAACCAAAAGCCATCTGAGTAGAAGGAAAGTCCACACAGGCCCAGCAAGCACTGCTATTTGGCCCATCTGAATGAGCTGACAGATGCAGTTAATAAAAAAGCTTTGCTTTTGGATGCTGAAAAGGGAATGATTTCTGATGTATGGACTGGAGGAAGGTTTCATTGGAAAGCTAGCATGATGAGTAAGAGATGTGCCTACATTTAATGGGGATTTTCAACAGGAAAGGGTGTGCTGTATGGTCCCCAAACTTTGGTCTGTCAGCTGGATTTGAAACACTTAGCTCAATGGTAATGGCCTCTGTGAGTTTACTGTAATGTGGGACAACACACAGGCATGTTGGTCAGCCTCAGCCAGAGGAGCTTCCCAAAGGATGATGCTGCAGGACTTGGCCTGACATGATTGCTGGGTGAATCAGAGACTCAGGGGCTGCAACCTTTCCATGGAGAGAGAGGCAATGCTAAATTCATGGGCTGCTGATCAGAGTGAGAGGGTGTCTCCTTGTCTGCATCATAGAAATAGGGAATGACCTATGTTGCAAGGGACTCCTGGAGGTCAACTCCCCCAGCCTGCTGCTCAAAACAGGCCTGACTGAACTCAGATCGAGGTGCTCAAGGCATTTTCCAATTGAGTTTTCTCCAGGGATGAAGAGTCCACCTGTTTCCACTCCTCTGTTCTAGTCTCCTACTATTGTAATAGTGAAATATTATTTTGTTATATATCAGCTTGGATTGATATCTTCATCTGTTATAAAGAATGCTGCCTCTTCTGTTTTTCTGTAGAGTGTGAGATTTTAGAGTGATTTGTGTTTTCCCCCCAAGGATTAAAATAAAGTAAGATTGTCCTTGATGTGGGTTTCCTGCAAACAGTAGCATAATGAATGATTATTTTGAAATCTTATCTGATCATGCCCTAGGAGAGGAGTGAGAGACGCTGTCTTAGAGACTAAATATAGTTATTTAAAAAACAAAGATGAGCTTCTTTTTGCTTCCTTCTGGGAAAGATAAAACCATGGCTTACTGTTTATAAGCTTTGCCTGAAGTTTCTCCAGAGAACCAGAGATAGGAATGCAAAGCAATATTTCAGTAATTCTTATTTTGTATTCTGGCAGCAGCCTCTGCAGCTGTTCTGGTACAAAGTCAAACCTCAGGCTGCATTATGACTTGACAGGTGCTGGCCCATGCAGGTGGCAAAGTGGAGTCACTCTACATTAAAACTGGGTATCAAACAAAATAAGATAATTTTTTAATGAAGTCGGTTGGACTTGTGCCTCTCTGTGGAAGAGGACCTGGACATCCCCTCCCCAGCATGCCTGCTGTCCTCAGTGGGAAGAGCAAATGCTCTCCTTCCCTCTGTCAAAACCTGCAGATGAGTGCAAGGGAAGGTGGGAGCATGGCCCTGTTTCCACCAGGCATTCAAGGACAAGATCTCACCTCTATATGGAGTGCTGAAGGAAGAAAGACATTGCTCTTGCTGACTTGGCAGAGGTCAGGCAAGAATCTCATGTTTTCTTTCCAGTGTCAATAGAAAGGAATCAGATCCAGGCTGCAGCTCAGTAGATGTGACCTGGCTCACCCAGCTTATGCTTCCAGAAGAAGTCATCCTCAACTGCAAATCTGGAGGGATTTTAGAAGAGAGAATGAAGTATTAACTGAGGGTGTCTATTTAATCCACAAATATGGATTTTGAGGTGCCTTTTGAAATCCATAGGCCTCTGGTTCTCTGAAGGGCTTCAAGGAAACAAAGGTGAGAAAACGAGAAATGCAAATAAGTAATTTTGGAGCTGTCTCCTTCCTGTCTGAAGGTGACCTGGAGCTGTGAATGATCTCCCAGGCCCATCCTCCCTGGATGGTGGGGTGTCCCCCACCTCAGTTCAATCCCTGGCCCTCTGAGCCCCACTCAGTGCCACAGTGTGTGCCCCAAATGCACCCACTGAAGTGAAGATCCAGAGTGGACCAGTCTACTTTATCAGACTGGTGGGAATGTAACACCGAGGATACACCTTCCAGAGCAAAGGAGCAGTTGCAAATTAATCAGAATACTTTTCTTGTTAGGAAAACAGTGATGAGGCCGGGGATGGCCCCGTTACATTTTGGAGACTGGATGAGGAAAAAACAGGGTTTAGCCATCAGGTGGCACTCTGAGCATGCTGTTCAGCAGACATGTCACTCACAATGTTCCTGGGATGGAGGAAATTCCTTCGATTCAAGAATATGACATAAACTTCATGAGCTGTGATTCATTTCAGGTTAACTCCCTTTCTTTATTCCTGCAAAATTAATCATCCAGCTACTGCATTGTTTTAATACACAAGAGTCCAAGAAGAGAAGTACAGAAACGACATATTTTCCTAATGTTTCTTGATCTAAATATTTATCATGTGGCTTAATATTTTTGCCATAGTAGAATAATTCCACTATTTGTTCTCCTGTAGTAAACAAACATATCTTGGCTTCCGTTCTGAGTTTTTGCCTGTCTTCGCCTTAATCTCTTATCATCAAGCTGATCTCAAAATAGGAACCTGAATTCGTGATCTCCAGGTTTTTTTTACACAAATCCTTTCTTAATCTTTTCAGCCATTTAACAGTATTTGCAGTCTCTGCTATTGTTCTGCATGAGGTTTCACTTGGGAAGAGCTTCACTTAGAGCTTTTTTTTTCCCCTAGCATTACGCATCTACATAAAAACATAATATTTCAAATGCCTTCCTGGTTTGTTCCGTGATAATTTTTTAGCAGTAGAACATTTTCAACTTTGAAATACCAGCAGTAGTTTAATATTCGTGTGCTGGTTCTACATTAGTGCTTCTGCAGGAAAAATTGTAGTGACAGCAATTGAAGGGTGAAATGAAAGGACTCGTGGTTAGCACTGCAGAACAGCACTGCAGACTATAAAATCACTGCTCTGCTGCTTGAAGCCAGGATTTTGTAACTGGCATCAATGGGAGGGAGATCAGGCTCTGTAGCAGATGGCAAATACTACTCACAGGCAGAAGACAGCAGGGCTGAACGGTTTCTGCACAATATTCTCCCCTTCTGCCCAGCGTATTTGTAAAACATATTTTTTAACTTTTCTGACCTACTCACCACAGAAAACAATTTAATTCCTTACTCCTGCGTCATCTGACCCTGATATTTAGTGTATTCCCTGCCATTCATGGCTCCCATCCCCAGAGCCGTGAACAAAGCCGTGCTTGTTGCAGGGAAAAGCATGAGCTCATCCATTGTAATCACCCGGCTGCTTTAGCTGCTGCTCCAAAGGAGGTTTTGTGGCAATTTCTGAATGCCTTCAGACAAGCCAGCACTGGATAAACTTTGCTTGAATCTTCAGGGAGCAAAACTGAGTGGATTAAGTGCTCGTGGCTGCCCTAAGAATAGGTTTTCTGAATGCGGGGAAGCCCCGGTTATTCAGATAATGCAGTGGGGTTTCAGCTCCAAACACAACATCTCTTGGAGGCTCAGGGAGGCAAGGTCCCAGTGTAGGCTTCAGGCACCCCCGCAGCTGGTAACCTAGATAATCCTTTGATCCTCTGACATTAAGGGCTTCAGGGAAACAAAGGTGAGAAAACGAGAAATGCAAATAAGTAATTTTGAAAGTGTGAAGAAAAGGACTTGTTGAAGCTTAAGCTTGCCGAAAATAGCAATGAAACAACTTCATTTTATGCAGATGAGTTATAATCACATGTAAATTGCATTTTTTTTTCCCAATTGGATTCACAGTAGCTTTCAATTTAGAGACCTGCTCGAGGTCCCTGAAGGTCTACAATCTCTCCTCCAGTTTTGGCTCCAAGGAAGACGACTTTGCTAAAATTATTCATGTGCTGCCTGGCTCCTGAAAAATCAATCAGCCCATACCTTTTGTGCATTAACTACCTGAAAGGGCTTGAAAGATAAACAGAGGGCACTGTCCTGAAGTCATTCACTACAAAGAACAGAGATAACAAGCTTGTAGGAGTTTTCCCACTGCACACCTGAGTACAATGAAGCAGCTACAGCTCTGCCTCCATACCATCTTTTTGTTACCTCATAGGTTAAAGAATAGACCAAGTTCTGAATTTTTAGTAATACATAATTTAATTAAGTTATATAATCAAGTTAAGAGAGAAGTTCAATGATGAAGTTCAGGAAGTTCAATAAATCTTCACAGGTTGTGGGACCTTGAGGCATTGCTTTGCTCCTCTAGACATAATTTCCCCCAACCATTACAAATTAATTTGTTGTTACATTTTTGGCATCACAGTCTGCTAGTGACAGAGAAAAGGCTGCTATAGCTTGTTTGGGATTTCCTGCATCTGACTTGTCTCCATTAACAGAGAGAAGAAAAAGGCATGCACACCATTTCACTCCTTCTTTGTAATTAGTTGTTAAACTTCCCTATAACTGAGGTGAGCCTACAAAAAAAAAAGTCACAGATGCCAAAGCCTTCACCCTTTTCTGATTTCCGTTTTTTTACATGAGCCTGACTTTGAGTCTAAAAATTAGGAGCTCAGACTCTCCTTCTAATGTTGCGAGGGCAGTAATCCCTTTACATAACACGGGGAAGTGGCATAATTCTGCCAGACGGCTGCAAACTCAGTGGGGAGTGAAGCATTCAGACCCTTATCTATTGTTTTCCCATCCTGACTCATCCCTAGTAATTTTTGCTATGGTTTCTTCTGATTTTCAAATATAATGTAATTCTGGATTAATTTTTTTTTCTCCTGGCCACACATCTGTCTTTCATAATGAGTGCAGGTTTTTATTCAGCTAATGCACTCATTATTGGTGCCCTGAGAGAGATCGACACTGGAATCGCAGATGAAATGGAAAATAGAGCTACAGCAAAAAGTACAGCAGCTTAAACCTAACTCATGACCTTTTAAGACTTGTGGGTTAGCTCTGTGCTACACATTGTGATAACGTGGAATTTCCTGGCTTTAGCAAAGAGATACTCAGCTCTCTTTGCTCCAAAGTGCAAAGCACTTACTGCCAAAGAAAAGAGAAAATCTTCCTTACCATATGCCAGGCTGGTGAGCTGTTTATATTTTCCCCACCAAGATGGACACATACAGATTTGACTGTAATTTCTTTATGTCAACTTATATATTCTATAACATGCAGCCAAGAACACCAAAATAATGAAGTCTTGTAGTACCCAGAAAAGTAAATAACTGCTTGTCATATAACCAGCTTACAGGTGGTAGGGAGGTACAGAAGCACAGAGGGATTTGTGTGACTCGCCAGACGTCATGAAATGCAGATCTGCCAGAGCCAGAGATATCCTCTCTCACTGTCTCATGTTTTAATCCCCAGTCTTTCTTTCCATTAAGATAAAATATGTTTCCCTAATCCACAATAGTTAAGTGCTTTTCAGGTAAGCCCTGAATCACTGGAATTCTCTGAAGCTTCCTCTGAAAAAAAACAGTGTGTTCAGCTAGCGTTCATGAATATTTTAGCTGATGCCATTATTTTTTTAATATGATAAATATTACAGGGGAGAGCGGAGAGGCAGCAAAACTTTGCATTGGGAATAACAGCGAATGGAGACCGAGAATTCAGGACAACCAGCTTGTTGGTCCTGCCTGTTCACTAAAGCATCCCTCGGTGTGCCAGGGCTGATCACCACGGTCTGTGTGTCTGTCGCTCACAACGCCTGTGCTGTGCGGAGAGAGCTGCCCTTCCCTGTGCCTCGCCGCGGGTCCTTGCGCAGTGTCCCTGTCCCCTCCTCATGTCACCAGCCACCGCTATGTGATCTTCCACCACCTTCCTCACCGCCCTGTTTCCGAGGGGAGGCTGCAAACAGCCAACAAAATTTTCCACAGAGATGCTATTCATGAAAATATTTTTGCACGCGCCGCTTTGCAGCCTGCGAGCTGCAGTTTTGAGTTTCCTGGGAAGAAAGCCTATTAAGCTGCCTTTCTGCGGGATTGCCATAGCAACCCTCGCACAATGCCAATGGCCCAGATTCCCTTCAGCCCCTTCTTTCTCAACTGACAGCAGTGATTTTAATGCTCCTTGAACCAAATCTTTGCATGCGGAGACCGCTTTGGGAAAAAAAAAAAAAAGAAAAAAAAAAAAAGAAAAAAAGAAAAAGAAAAAAAAAAGGCTTTTAATCAGGACTAGTTGTTCTCCTTTCTCTTTCCTTTCTTCCCGGGAAGCAAGTGGGAAGACCTTTAGCATGGCGTCCCTCTCGGCCCCTTAAAGTCACAGCTGGACAGTGACCACAAAGCAGTCCCATGTTCAGTATTATTTGGAGTTGTGGAACACGGTGGAGATGATGCTTGCACAGGGATTGCTTTTTACAGATATTTACATCTTCGGGCAGGGATGCTGGGAGCACAGCAGGGAAATAGAAACAAAGCAATCATAGGAGCAAGGCAAATACCCAGTTAAGCATGAGAGCAGGACTGGGACTCGGAGCAGCAGCTCTCTGTAAAACAGGCCAGGCTGCTCTGCTCATTTTGAGTATCTCAAAGAGGCCAATATGTGATTACTGCCAGGTCTGGAAGCTGTAGTAGGGTCCCCCAGTGACACTTGGTAGGGCATAATGCCACAGTCAAGGCTGGTTTGTGGTGAAAGCTGGTGTCATGGGAGATGGGAAAGCAGAGCCAGCACCTGAGGATGCAGCTCAGAGCCAGCTCCCCGCAGGAGTGAAGCCACTCGCCATCTGACCCCAGGCACAGCGCACCCCGGGTGCCCAGAGCTGCCAGCGAGCCAACATATGGGCAGGCACTTAGACATAGCTCAGGCAGGAAAAGAAATAAATGTCACTGGTGTCTGACTAACCCATGCTCTATGGGAAGAAATCCCTGACCTGAGTTGGTGCTGGGGGGCAAGGCTGCCACAGCCCTCAGGCACGCCCTTTCTCTTGCCAGTGTCCTTGTCATCTCCCCTTTTCTCCTGCCTGCCCTCAGAGGGGGCCCGTGGTTTATTGCCCCCAGCAATGCCATGGAGATGGTGGCAAGGTGTGGGTAGCCTGGGGAAGGTCCCTGGAGGTGAGACACCAGGTCAGATGCTGGTGCATTGAGCTGCAGCATCCCAGGATGCTGCAACCACAGCTGCAGAGGGAGCCTGGGATGCAAACTCCACCACATGCACCTTATGCAAGGGGAAATAAATCAAAGCTATCCATGTAATGTCATTCCTGCTAACAGACAGACTCCAACCCCTTCCTCTCAACTGCTCATCATATCCATTGGCAGCATTCCCCAGCTGTATCCCTGTTTGCTGTAAGCATCTGGCCCTCAGCAAACGTAGCATATTTATGTGCAGTGCTTAGTGCTTCTGGCTTAAAAGTCTGTGCAAACATTAGAAACAGAGGGAGCTCCTCAGCCACTGAATCCAGCCCTGGGCTATCTCAGGTAACCATGTCATGTATGCTAACTAATCCTCCCAGCAGTGCCCAGATGGAGGGATGAGCTGCCTCAGTCTATCTGGGGAAGGGAACCAAAGTGCATAGTGAGCAGCCAAGATCTGCAGGGATTCATCCCCTCCCCATCTGAGCCTGTCCTGGTCAGTAAATGTGAGTGGTTACCGCTCAGACAGGGTTCATGTCATCAGTCCAAGCAAATGGAGCATGGACACAGAAGGGATGACGAGTGGAAACATGCTTTAGGGGAAAAATAGAGGCCAAGTTTGTGTCTGCACGAAACCAAAGAAGCTTTGGGAGCTGCCCCAGACTGAGAAAGCTGAGGCCTCCCTGCATCCTGTGTCTCCCTGTGGATGCTGGATTGTCCTGCTTCAACCCTGCTGTGCTGTTCAGTGCTGGTTTCCTGCTGCCCACTCTCCCCTGATGCCTTTTTTAGGTGGATGCCAGGCTGCCCCAAAGCTGACCTCGCTCTGCAGCCACATCCTCACATAAATCCTACCTTGGCAAGGGCAACCTCCCTTTTTGGGACCTGGGAGAAATAATCTCCCTAAAACAGAAGCCTGCAGAGAGGCTTGCAGCAGCAGAAGTAATGCAGCAAATTCCCCTGAGCTGTAAATGTATTTATATCCCATCCGCTTGTGGTGAAAAACCCCTTACCAGTGCTGTGGATGGGAAGGCAACTGTGTTTGCATTTATCTGCACTTTTTCCAGCTGGTGGTTTGGTGGTTTGTGGGATCTGTCTTTCCCAGTAATCCTCTGTGAGCTGCTTCAGTGCTGGGAGGGTGGGAGAAAGAACTAAATGCTTCTTTGCTGGTTTTCCCCCCAAGGGGCAGAAGGACTGAGCATCAGCCCCATTGCCCCTCTGCCTGGGCAGCCCTTCGAGCAACACTGAGGGCAGCAGTGGAGGTGGGAGAAGGATGGAATGAATTGGACAGTTTGGGGAAATTTTCATAGTCTTACATAGACTTAGAAGCTTGCAAACTTTTCATTAAATTTCCCTCATATATCTGCCACTAATTCTGCCTGGATTAACTATAAACACTATCTTACGATTTCTTATCCAAAAAAAAAAAAAAAAAGAAAGGAAAGGAAAAAGAAGTTCTGAAGTTCCTAGAGGGTTTTACCTAGTATAAATATAACCTTCCTTCCATTCAGAAAGATAACAGCCTGTACAAAATGAATTTTTACAGGATCATTTGCCGCTGTGGGAGCCAGGCTGGGTCCCAGTTTGACCACTGACATTATCTCTGTGCCCATATGGGGCTGGAGGAGCTGTGTACAGGCAGAGCTCCTGGCTCAGCCGGCTGGAGAGGCTGCTTCACTTCTCTCACTCAGCAGCTCTCAAAGAACAGCACAAATATTTGTGTGCGAAGTAGAAAATAAATCGTGCATTTTCCTGGAGGACTGGTGGCATTTGTTTTATCATGCTATGCCTGCAAATGTTTGTAAACACTGTGTCAAGTTGCCATACTACAGCAAAGATTAGGATTCAGTGCTTTAAAGCCTGTGTTGAGGCTTGAGATAAGTCTCTTTTTAATGAGGCATTTGAGGACCACTCATACTCCAAAAAGTATGGTTTGGGTGTGTCAATCTGCCCATGTTTTCACTCTGAACAGGCCATAGCTGAGGGAAGTGAGGGAGATGCACAGCCTTCTGAACATCTCTTTCCAACCAGGGGCACACAAATGCCATCTCACCAGAAAACACAAATTGCTGCCAATGCTCTTCATGTGGATCATGCCACAGACCAGGCCAAGTTCATGGCCTCACACTGAAATCAAGGCTTTTAAGCAAGAACTAGTTTAGAAATTCAAGAAGCTGGGGAAAGTCCATACGAAGCTGGCAGGAGACACACAAAGCACTGCAATTTCCCCTCTGCAACAGATTATAAACCTTGAGGTTTATAACCCAGGCTGCAGAAAACAACCCTTGAAATCACGTTTTTCCAGGCTGCCTGTCCCACTGGTGACGTGGAGTCTCCAGCACATGCCCTGCTTCTTCACATGCTGCTGGTCCCCTTCCTACTCCCCTGCTCCCATATGTGTCCCACAAGGCTGCACCCCTCAGCTGCTACTGGGGCTTAGTAAAGATGGAAAACTGCCAGAAAGACAGGGAGTCATCTCCATGGATATGTGAAAAAACTAACTACTGCACGTGTCTAACCATTTGCACATGGAAGAGGAGGCAATGGCCCTTCCTTGGGTAACCTTTCCACAGGGTGTGGTGTTCCATGGACCAGGCATGCCTGAGGGAGGAGGGAATCTCCTTCCCAAACCTCTCCTGAACTGATGTTTGCCCCACATCCTGCTGGGAAAGGTGCTGAGCTCATCCTCTGCTGGGAATACTCCTGGTAACGTGCTGGCTCATGCCATATCTCCTCTGCCAGGCCCTCGCCCTCCCACAGCAGCAGCAGAGGAACCACAGGGCTTATTAGGGCAAAGTCCCCCAGAGCCCTTGAGCATCTCCTTTGTGTATGTCCAGCCATCCCATCTGGAGCTCCAAGAACCAGTGCAAAGATGCCAGTCGGCTGCTGGACTGGCACTACAACCTTCAGGGTGATAGGCCCTCATAAATTCTCTTGGTCTAAGCTATGAGGGCCGATCTGTGCTTCTTTTTATTGTGGAATAAAGCTGAACGAGCTGAGAATCATATGGGCGTGTAACAGTACCAACAGTTTTTATGAGACTGAGCCTTTTGGCAAGAAACTCACTTCAACTGCTTGCTTGACCCAACTGAACTGCACCTGGCATAGAGATGCCAGAAAATCCTGATCCTCCATGATAAAGCCAATGCTTGAGATACAGCTACCCACCTCTCATCTCCCTGATTTGGGACATACATAAATCATGAGATTGTTAATTTTGTCTAATTTACTTACATATTTAAAAGGTGCCATGTATAAAAAATCTGATTGTCATGTGGACCCTGGCTTTACTTATAGGCTGATGGTCTCACCCCTCTGCCTCACCTGGGAATTTTTTTTTACTGCCAAGTCTGTCCCTATGTATATTATCTTTCCCTTTAAAGCTGGCAAAACCTAACTCCACTGTTTGTTTGGGTTTTGGTTTTCTTTTTTTTTTTTTTTGTCATGAGTGCTGAAAAACAGGCAGGAGGTCTGTTTATGACTTCTTGTTGGCCTTTAATGAAATACTTCACATTTTATGCCCCATTTTTTTCTGCTAACACTGACTAGTGAAGCTTGCTTTAGTACTCCCAGCTGTACTGCATGGTTGATCTGTGAATGCTTCTAGAGGAGCAATGGAAGATGAGAGATAAATATATATATTCCCTTACTGGGACCTGCAGCATTTTGCCTGATTTCTCTGGTAGGAACATCTTTGTATATAGCTCTCATGTCTTGCCTGCATCCAGGACAGTACCCGATCCAAGCATACACTATAATTTGTGTCCTGTTGGAGCATGTTCCCAGAAAAAGCCCTCCATGAGTCATATCACTCTCCCAAACTCCCTGCCTGCTGCCAAGACATCCAGCTGCATGAGGAGGAAGCACAAACTGTCACATGGGGATCTTTTTGATGGTGGTGTCCTGTCAGCCTTGTGCTTGTCAGAGCCTCCTCAGGCGGTGCTTGCCAGGCTGTGCTGCCTGATTTGCAGCAAGGCTTGCTTTGCTGTAGGAGATGTGTGGTAACGAATTCCCTCTGGGTCACCTTCATCTGCAGCAGAAAACCAGGCAGATGGGGCCTGAGGGAAGCATTTCCATAATGAAACAGAGAGGCAGAGTACCTCTAAGGATGGCAGGAGTTCCCTTGTATTAATAACATTCTTAAATAACAAGCACTTTCGATAATCTTTTCTCACTAGCTACTCTCCTCAGAAGTCCCTTCATTCAGTTTTAGTGCATCCCCTTTGAGGCACTTGAGTTTTCTCACGGCGTCATTCAGGAATTTTTATTGTATTTCAGTTCCTTTGTGGAGTCATTAATTGTTTGCTGCAGCTCCAAGACGGCTGTTAGTGGTGCAGGAGTGTTGCCATCACATACATCAGCGGCTCCTGCTGCAGATGTTGAGTTTAGCCTCAGTTACACCCAGACTGTTGTTTTCCCCATGAGATGAACTGAAACAAACGAGACACATTTGAGGTGCAGGGTAAGGAGCTGGAAGAAGACAAGAGTGGGAGGAAACAAGCAAGTGGTTTACATGGAATTATCTGTCAAATGGTTCATTTTCTGTCATTTAAAGTACAAGGACTAATGCACAACAGGAAACGTCTTTATTCCAGCAATATTACTTGACCACCCACTGTCAGAAGTCTTCAATGACTCATGTCCTTCCATGTATGTGCATGTTTTACATGGAATGGTAATGTCCTACTACTTAGTTTTCCAATGATAAACCACACCCTAGGGGTAAAACACTTGGCTTCTGGTCCTTTTAATAGTGAGAAGGATAATGCCCACCTGTGTAAATCACTTTGTTGCCTACGGCTGGAGTTTGCCTGTGTTAATCTCCACCTCAAAGTAACCCAGACCACTGGAGGAGGCCGATGCCATCTCATTAATTTGCCTTGTTTTGTGTTTTTGTGCATTTTTCTGCCACTGATTCTTTGGAGAGTCATGAAACTTTTAGAGAACACAAGAATGACAGTAAAGACTCTGGTTTGTTCATTGTGCTGCCAGCTGCAGAGAGCTAGAAGTGATGAGACTGACTCGAAAATCACAAATCCTGAAATAATATGTATTTTTTCACATGTTTGTCTCCTCTGCTTGGAGCCTCCAACTACAGCCAGTGCCACACGTTCAATTTTTTTCAGCAAAAAGGGTGCAATTAAAAAGGAAGAGGAAAAAAGAAAGATGTGGTAATTTCCAAGAGGTGAAACGTAGGAAAACAGCAGCTACCGTGAGCATTGAAAACCCAAAGAAGGTGGTAATGGTGCTTTAAAAACAGTTTTGGAATTTAATTTAATTTTAAACTCTGTTTCTGCCTGTACCTAATTTTTAGTCCAAGCTAACTCTGCTGTTGTGAAGACTTCCAGGAGAGAAATTCGTGTTTCTAAGGGCCATTACAGTTGACACAGCAGGACTTCAGCTGAAAACTAATCTGAAGTGAAAGTTGGGTCTGGAGGACACCCTGGTGCTTATTGCCATGCCCCTGGCTACTGGGTCACAGAGTATTCGGTGGAGCTCAGCTCGGAGCATAAGGGTTGCAATTGTGCTGGTGTGGTGGGTGGCGAGAGACAGCCTGTTCCTATGGGCAGGGGGGAGGGATGGGGGGCGGAGGGGGCTGGGGGAGGAGAACTTCGTTTGCCACTGCTCCCACGGCTCTTAATTGCAGCGGCATACATGGTGATAAGCTGCTGAATTGCCTTTCACCGGCCGGGAAACCCAGCATGTGAAAAAATTCGGTCTGTCATTGTCTGCTCGCATAGCTCGCTGCCTGACCCGCCAGTCTGCACACAATACGGGAAAATAAAGGCAAATATTATCGCCACTCCAAGAGCCACCGGGCCGAGGGAGGTGGAAGGATCACGGTGGTGGAAATCAGCTCACGTTGGCCACGTTGCTTGCCTCATTTGTCCTCCTTTAGGGCCGCAGCCTCCGTGGCAAAGCTGTTGGCCCAGCTGCAGGGGAACAGCTGGGCCATGCGGCGCTCAGGGGTGGCACACGCGTGAGCCACTGCGAGTGGGGACAACTTCCCTTGGATTTTACAGCTCCCGGGCCCGACTCTTGAACACCGACTATTTGCAGGGAACCCGTAGTTTGCTTGTTTATTTATCTAGCTCATCCTGTGACTTCCAAGGAACGGTTTCCTTGTCCGTATGCTAATTCAAGCCCTGCTGAATAAAGAGGCTTTTTTCCCCCCATCCCATCCTGCGAGAGGTCATCTTTATTCAAGAGCCATGAATGATGTGCGCAGGGTACTAATCGCGCACAAAGAGCCCCGTCCCGAGCCAGCCAAGCGTACAGCTGTCCTTTTGTTCACAGGGATGGAGAGGGAACCTAAAAAGTGCTCCTGCCCCAGGGACAATAGCAGCGGCTCCAGAGACGCCTGAGATTTGGCAGGGCCCCTCTTTCCTGGCGCTAAAAGGGCCTTTATTAAACATAAATCATGTCAGCTGCTACCGCAGCCCTTTCTCAGCTTATAAAAGATTCCCCTTTACTGCTTAAATGACACGATGGAAAGGAATTGCTCTGAAATACCCCACAGACCAAAGCAATGGAGCAGGTTGGGGACAAATGACACTTCTGTTTAATAGTAATGCTCATCTGTCGCTGTTACAATGATGCTTGCAGCTGGGTTAGTTTTTTAAGCTGGCTGATGATGCAATGTGCTTTATTGATTTTGTGTTGTCTTGAAATGTCATGAGGTCACAAGGACAAATTTTATACCTGTGAGTTATGAAGAACAACATGGAGTCCTACAAGCCCTGGGATAAATATGCTGCCATATGTTATCCCTGGGAAAGTGTGATGCCTCGGGCATAATAACTAAGTGTAGAGCATCTCAGCAAAGAGTGTCGTACCTCTATCAGGGGAATAATTATTTGACTTTCTTACGCAGTGATGTGTGACCTGACTGCAGCATTTCCCTGGGCTGGGGAGCAAACACTCTTTCTTCTTCCCCTTGTAAATAAAAGGGCGTTCTGAGTATAAGGAACAAAATCCCTCATGGAAAAACGGGTAGCTTCAGGTAGTGCTGTTGGCAATTCCTGTCCCTCACTGGGCAGCGGCTACTTCTGGGCAAGGAGATGTCACTGGGAGTGCAAGACATGGCAACCACTAGAGCTTTGGGCAAGATGTGGATGTGTCAGGAGGAGTTTGATGTCCCACTGGAATTTCAGGCCACTGGATGTGGTTGTGACTGGAATTGAGTAGTGTATAACTTAAAGCCTTACCAGGAGCAGTTCCTTCAAGGTATAATTGTCTGGGCTCATCCTCTGCTTCTCACACAGAGATGTACCAGCCAAACCCAGGCAGTTACAAGCTATGCACTCTATCAATAAATATGTATATCCACCTGTTGTTTAAATTTGCACTTTAATAGCAGTGATAGCTAGTTCAGACCATGCTTCAACATCCCTCCTCCCCTCCTGCTTGTGTTCGCCTTTATTTCCCTTGAGTTGACACACCTGGCTGGGCAGCTCTCTTGCTTGCCACAGACAGCTGTGACAAGGATGGCATTTCTGCCCCACAGGGTCCCCTGCCCCTGTTGTGCTCACTCTCTTTCAGTGTCTCACTAACTCTTGGAGGCCAGGCACGGCAGGGCTGCAGAGCCATGGAATCAGTCCATGCATCTGCACTGCACACTGGAACAGGTAATTCTACAGGTGGCATTAGTGCCCTAGTTCAGTATCAGTGCCATGCTCCATGATCATCACCTCGTGGAGTCAGGGAAAGCATATTAGAGCCTTTCACAGGTGGGGTCCTGCTGGCACTGGGTAACAAGAAGAGCTCCTTATTTGTATAAAGATCTCCCTTCTCATGTTTTCAATGCATTCTCGGTTTTTGACAAGGATCCCCACCAATCTCCCAAAGGATTTATTAATAACTGAGCCTACAGCTCCATGCATCATGTCACAGCTCCTTTCTGCAGAACAAGCCATTGCTCTGGCCACCTCGATCACCAGGTTTGCAAAAAAACTGCATTGACTCTTCCAGATTTTCCAGGCTGGATTTAGGTCTGATTTGTTCCTGCCATATTTTATTGCAAGTTATTCAAGTCACTGAAGAGTTGCTTACTTTGCACTAGCAATAACTTTGGCCCTGAATTTGCAACAATTTATTCCCATTTAAAAAAGCAAATGTAGTGTCTGCACACCACTGTGACCTTCACAGAGAATATAAAGTCTCTTATCCAGTGGCTGTTGCTCCTTGAATTTGACATTTGCCTCGTGAAGTTCTGGGTGACATGGTACTCAAATGAAGATTATTCAGAAAGACACATTTTTCCTGACGTGAGTAATAGGCTGGAAAAAGAGCTAATGGAGTGTTAGTAACCCAGAGACCAGTCATCACATTGCTATCTTCACAAAATTCATCTGTATGAAATGCTCATCTTTTTTACAGGTGCCATGAAACTTCAGTTTTATCCTGAATAATATATCTCAGAATTTACATATGTTAGTTGTATATTTATTATTATTATTATTTATATACTCATTTATACATTATTTATCTCAGAGTTTTAATGTATATATAAAGATATTGAGATGATATATATTTGCATGTCAATGCATATCTCTTATGCATAATATGTAAAGCTGAAGTATCAAAGCTTAATTTACCCAAGTAAAGTTTAATGGAGTTGATGGCAAGGAAAGGCAGAGAGAAAGCAGTGTATTAATTGCTTTGTATCTTCAGATTTATTATTTCTGACTTGCTGCAGACCAGAATAAAATTCGTAATAGCACAGGTGAATCATTCTATTTATTCTCTTTACACTGAGAAGCTTTTAACATTTTTTAAACTCATATATTTTCTTTAGAATACTTTTTCAATTGCTAGGACGCCCTGACTTGAGTTTCAAATATCTTTCACTCACTCATTAAACAGAAGAAGAAGGACAACAAATGTCAAAGTGAAAATGTGCAGAGGATGGGGAGATGATTCAGCCTCACTGATCACTATTTACCATGGCAATTTGCTTTATAAGTTGCAGATGTAAGTTTTAGCAAAGCAGGATCATCTCGGACTTTTTCCTTTGTGCCCTAGTGTCTCCATCAGTTAAAAAACTTCGCTAGGGCTGAATACGTAACTTGTGGTTAGCCACACAAACACAAAGGCAGATTCTCACAGTTGGTGTGCACCAAATTCAGCCTAAGTGTGGCCACTCACTCCGCCCAGGGTCCTCTGTATTCAGCACTCGTCCTGGAAACATCTGAATTGTTGGAAGCATGGGGGATTTGGCAGATCTTCCTTGTTTGGGTCCCCTCTGAGACTGCAGATGTCTGCATGTGTTGTGTTCCTCTGCACCCACGCGGGACCACTGAGCTCTCTTCACATGAGTCACGGCCTCGGGAGCTGGCCTGAGGCACCGGTGGCTTGGCACTGTGACTCCAAGCAAGTTCTTGGGAATTTAGTACCATGTCTCACTTCCAGTGGTACCCACAGCTTTTTGCATGTGAAAGTATGAGATGTGCTGTTAGACATTGCTTGAGCCAGTAGAGCACAGGTGCTCCCTGAAAGCACATGGGGTGGGGACGGACAGGGGTCACTGCTTTTTGGGGAAGGATTGCCCTTGGCTGTATGTGCAGTGCTGAAATAGCAGAGTATTTCTGAGACACATTCATGCAGTTTTTGGTTAATAAAAGTGTAATACTGCCAAAAGGTGATCAGAGATCAATAAACGGTATGTTCCTTGTGAAGTCCTGATCAACAGGTGTGTGTCTGAGAGGTTGCATAAGTTCTGACGGTGGCCTGAAAAGTGACAGCAAACAGTAAAGGATTCACTACCTATTTTTTTTTTCTCTTATTGTACCAAAAGGTGTAGGTTCAGATCCCTGAAATTTATGCCACCAGTACCTCATCCTAGTGAAAGCGAGAACTGATTTTTGTCTGCTACCAGAGCACATCCCTTTCTCTAGATGAAAGATATAAACTCACTACCCAAAGGTGTACTTTGATCTGCACTGAGGTGCACTGTATTCTTCTGCTGTCTCCAGAAGTGCTCCTGATAACTGGGGTCTTTCTACACCTTCAGCCCTAGAATAACTGAATTATGGACACAAAATTACCTGGACTTGCAGGGGAATGTGCTCCTATTGATTTTCTTTCCACTCAACCGATACGAAGCTCCATTAATCCTGGCAAACTTCTTAAACCATTTTCCCAGTCCAAGTAGCACACACTTGATTGGCAGTTCTGCAAAAAAAAGGGATCTGAATGTGAAATCCTCGTTTTTTTAGCAGCATCATTCACACATGGGAGCTGCCAGATGGCTGTGCTCTCCTAGGCCAGCCCATTGAGGGAGCAGGGAAAGCGGCACACGACACTCTGGCAACTGTGGGCTCTTGGGTGCGTGGGCCAAAGGAGGCAAATCCCACCTCCTCCCTCTCCAGGAACCAAATCCCACCTCCTCCCTGCTCCAGGAGGCAAATCCCACCTCCTCCCTGCTTCAGGACACGCCATCAGCAGATGACTCCTGCCTCTGCACATCAACCCTGTCTCTGGGCTACAGGCAGTGAGCTTGTCAGTGAGGCCTGGAGAGAGCTGCCACAGTGCATGGATGATACCGGTGGGTGTGGGGAAGGGATGGCAGAGCCTGGACTGGGAGCAGAGCAGCTGGAAGGGGGTTGGCAGGGGCTGGAGGTTCATTGGAACAGCACAGGAGGGTGCCCCACTTATTTAACAGCTGCAGAAATTCCAAGGAGCTGTTTTCTCCCCTGTCAGAGCCCAAGAGCTCATGGTCCCTCCTGAACGGCTGGGGTGTGCAAGCTTGGGGCAGTGCTGGCACTGAAAAGGGAAGCAGGGTTGTCTTATGGAGTCAGCTGAAGAAACAGGCAGGGTTTTTGAGCTGATGACTGGGAGTTTTCAGGGTATTGCAGGGCAATTTTCAGTATCCAGTGTCTTGTTCCCTGCCTAACAGATCAAAGTCATCAGCGTGAATTCAGACAGCACCATTTATATTTCAATCTATTACAGAAACTACATCCTTTTTTACCAATCCCTGCTGTCTGCAGGTGAAGGCACCAACTTCAGTCACAGTAGAAGTGCTGCTTCCATTTGCCTCAGCCCTCCCCACTGCCCTTGCCTCCAATGGTTGCTATTTTTATCCTCTGTAAAAACAGTACAATCAACTCCCTCTGCTACCAAAGGAGCTCTGATGGATAATTTAATACCAAACACTGAGATGATTAGGGATGCAGGGTGGCTTTATTACAGTCAGAGAGAAGCTGAACAGCCAAAGGTTGTGCTGCAAGTCTGAAATATCCCAAAAATAGCAATGTGGAAAGCCCAAAGGGGGGAAAGCTCTACGGAAGTGTCAAATGCTGAAAGAATCTTGTGGCTCGGGGGAAAAGAGAGGCTCCTTAAAATGGGGGCTGTTCACCCATTAAACCCCAGCCTGCAAAACAGGCTGGCTTCTGGTGTGGTCAAACAAAGCATGAGGTGCCTGTTCAGGTTGTCAATGAGTCAAACAAATCAGGCCATGCCTTTAATTACACTCACTACTGCTGGACCAAAAGAGGAGTAAATAACTCTGCTTTCCCCACAGGAGGAAAGACATGATTTCTTTGAAGCTCTCTTGATGTCAGAGGTCACCTGTTTTACTTTTTTTTCAACACTGGCTCTGCTTGTTGTTCACCTCCCTGTATTGTTGGAGGAAAGGGCCTCATTGGGTCTTGCAGAGGAGTACGTGTTATAGCAGACTGTATTTTCTCTGACAGCTTCTGCTGACTGAAGGTGCCCTCATGCTGAGCTGTGCACACAGTTAGCATGGCAAAATGCCTTTTAAGTGGGGTAAATCTGCTCTCTTGCAGATGTGCTGGTATAAATACATCTGTATTGGGATAGCTGCTCATGTAGATATATTAAATGACTCTTCTTGTCTAAAATAGGTATACTCGTTATACCAGAACAATTTATGCACTAAGGGAATTAGTCATATAACTATATACAGTAGTTGAAATGGGATTTACCAGCTAGTGGGATGAATATTTATTCTTATCCATACAGAAGTAAGTACAGGTTTATTATTAATCTGTCCTATGTAGCAGACACAGTATGGACCCATATGGCTAGCAGCATGAATCTTAGAACAGTGAACTTCCTGTATAGTTTGTTTCCAGGATATATCAATTAAAAAAACAACCCCACCACCTTGCAAAAATAATTATGGCAGGACAAAGAGTGCCCATGCCTTATCTGAACAGCTGTCTTGAAATAGTTATGACCAGAGGTGGGTTACAATCCTTCCTTCTGTCCAAAGCCCTTCCAGCTTTGAGATTTCAGTCATACCAGTATGATAAAGGAAAAACCTTTCTCTTTGGTGGCATTTCAATAAGATCCTCAGCTCATGTGAAGTCCACCTACACCAGGTAACAGAGTGGCTTCTTAGTGGGAAACTCTATTTAAATTTGGGACAGATCATCATGGCACTGTGGGGAGAACACCCATGCTGGGTCTCCCTGTTCATCTTCCTGATGCTCTGGGCACAGTTCCTTGCCCCAGGTCCTTTGCAGGGACTTGGCACAAGGGAGACACCAGGGATTGCCCTCAGCATTGATGGGTACCAGTCCTGGGGCCAGGGCAACCTCATTTCTTTTCTCTTGGATGTGCCCAGGAGCAGAGACCAGTGAGCATTAATACTGGGTTGGAGCACTCACCTTCCACTCCTACCACTTTAATCATACCTTGATATACCCTAGCCTTGGGGCTTACAAGATCTGGCCTTTGCTAGCATTTTGCTAGAGCCCAGCAAGAAGACTTCTATTTTGTCTGGCAGAGCTCATTTCAAAGAGGCCTGGTCCCTGGAGAGGCAGCTGACATTCTCTTTCTTCATTTCATCCTGCCAGCTGTCTTCTCAGTTCTGTCTTTTAGACCTGTTTTTGTTCCTGGGCAGAAATACTTGTGCAGGTCAGCACTGAGCTTTCATTCAGTAGCAAGCTAAGGAATTTTTCAATGGCATAATGTTAGCCTATTTTAATCCCTGCACAAATTCACTGTCCTGTAGCCTGGATACACTTAATTTAATGACAACATCAAGCCACATCAAGAAAACAAATGGAAGTGGGAGGGGTAAAAAGAAGTCCCAAAGCTTTTCTTCTGGCTGTCTCAGACTGCAAAGTGAATGAAGAATGCAGAAATACACCTTACACTGCATCATCTTGGTGACTTTTCCAGGCCAGCAGAGCAGTTACTCAGTAGCTGCTATTTCAGTTCCTGGCTCAGCCACAGATGTCACTACAAAGATAAATTTTCTACCTTTTGCTGGGAGTTGCTGATGTAAGGAATAAGACATTCGGTTGCAGAATCCAACCTTGTGTCTCCCAAACCAATATGGAATGATGCAATGGTTCTCTGGGTGTTTGGCAGTTCACCAACACCAACAGGTTTTCCAAGTATGAATGTCAACCAAAAAAGCTTTCTTCCTGGCTAAAAAAAAAAAAACCTCTCAAAGCCATCTCCATCTCTGCTTCCCCAAGGTCCCAATTACAGCCATGTAAGAAACTCTCCCTTTCCTTTGCTTGCAGCCATGTCTTTGTGGTGTGGGTGGAATTGCTCTTTGTAGGTAGCAGTGCCCTGGGGCTTCGTTCTGTGAATCTCACTACAGCAGCCACCTCTTCTTATCTGCCAATCAAGGTCGTCTCCCACTAGTCATTTTATAATCTACCATGTAATACTTTACAATCTACTGTAGGGTAGAATTTTGACAAGATATTTCATGGTTTATTCTGAGTAAATGCACACTAAGCTCATTTAATCTAAAATCCATGAAGTTTCCAAAATTTCCTGTGCTCTCTGTATCCTCTTTATAAAAATACCAGATTTTCCTCCTGCAGCTTGGATTCTAACAGGACTTTATTTCATTCCTCCACCTTTTCTCTTCCTTCTTTAACTGAAATTTGCTACCAGCTTCTCCTGAAGACAAGGGCAAAGCTGTGATGGACTTCAGCAGGTGAAAGGCTGGATCTTTAGCTATCACGCTGGTCTAGCAGAAGTGAGACCAGCATCACCTCCATAGGATGTGGGGGCACCTTTGAAACACATTATCCACCATAAAAAGCAGCCTGTCCAGCAGCACAGCTGCAGGCAGACCACTCACTCAACAGCAGATCGAGTTACCAGAAATCAGACTTGTGAGTTACCACACCCTCAGCTTTACACATTAGTGCTGGCAAATGCTGAGAAAAGTATCATAGAGTGAAAATCATGTTGTTGTTCCAAATGGACATGCTCCGTGCCATCAAGTGAGAGATTTGGTGGCACCAAATATAATGTCATTGGGGGGCATTCTTATGTCCTGAGTGGTTGGGAGAGTTTTGGTGACAGCAGCATTTTGTTGGACACAGCTCCTGCGGCGTGGCTCCCTGTGAGCAGCCTGAACGTTCCCGGGGTGCCTCTCCCACTGCTGTGCAGGGCTGTAACTCCCCAAGCACCACAGCTGAGGATTCAGCTTGGTGCCAGCACCTCACTGCCACTAGGGTGAGTGATGCTTTAGAGGTGTGTATTTTCTCCATCCCTGCTGAGCAGCAAAACCAAGCCCTTCATATGCATGTGGGCCTGCCCCAGGGTTTCTGCAACTGGGCTCAACTGGTCCCATCTGTCACCACCGGCTGTGTTAGATATGCAATGTGCCTTGCTGCAGGGTAAGTCCTGGTGTCAAGGGCCTGGGCTGCAGCTGCTGCACACCCAGATGCCCCCAGATCTCAGGTATCAGTTGGGGATTTTGTGGAGGTAAAGGGATACATTGACTGAATTCCTTGCCCCTTGTTTCTCCTTTTGTTTTCACAGAATATGCTGAATTTGAAGGGACTGTTCAGGATCATCGAGTCCAGCTCCTGACCCTCAGCAGGACACCCCAAGAATTTCACTATGTGTCTGAGAGCATTGTCTCAATGATTCTTGAACTCTGTCAGGAATGGTGCTGTGACTGTTTCCTGGGGACTTTATTCCAGTGCCCAACCACGCTTTGCATGAACAACCTCCTCCTGATACCAAACAGAAACCCATCCTACTCAGCTTCATGCTCTTTCTTCAGGTCCTGTCACTGAAGAGATTGATACCTGACCCTCTGATGCCCGTGTGAGGTTCTTGAAAGCCACAATGAACTTTCTCCTCTTCTCCAGGCTGAACAGACCAAGTAACCTCAGCTACTCATAAAGATTCCCCTCCAGACTCTTCACAACCCTCATGGCCTCCTTTGGAAGCTCTGTAATAGCTTTATGTCTTTCTTATATTTTGGCACCCTGAACTGCCCCAGCACTTGAGATGAGGCTGCCTCAGTGCAGAGCAGAGGGACAATCCTCTCCCTTGCCCAGCTGGCCATGCTGTGCCTGATGTCCCCAGGACACGGCTGGCCCTCCTGGCTGCCAGGGCACTGCTGGCTCGTGCTCAACTTGCCATTGACCAGAACCCCCAGATCCCTTTCCATGGCACTGTTCTCCAGCCTCTCATGCCCCAGCCCATACACACAGCCAGGGTTGCTTTGTCTCAGGTGCAGAATCCTGCACTTGCCCTTGGTCAGCCTTATGCAGTTGGTGATTGCCCATCTCTGACTTGTCGAGGTTTCTCTGCAGGGCCTCTCTGCCCTCGAGGGCGTCGACAGCTCCTCCCAATTTAGTGCTGGCAAATTTACTTAGTATTCCTTCCAGTCCTGCATCCAAGTTGTTAATGAACATTTTGAGTAATTTTGTTGGAATTACTTCTACCTCCCATTCTGAGGAAGTGTCTGCACTGTAGTAGACCCCCAGGACATTGGGCACACACATAGGCAGCGAGTGACCCAGAATTTTGTGAGGTCGCCATGATTTTGCAGATTTTTCCTACCAGGAGGTTTTGTGAGGAGTGAAATGTGTGGGAATGGTGAGCCCACAGCAGGGGGCAGTGCTCTATGGAAAATCCATCCACCGTCCTTCAGCCATTTTGAGCATGGAAACTGTGACATTACAGGGCCTGACCTAGCAGCCTGGAGCTTCTTCAACATCCCTCTTCCTCCTACTCCAGGAAGAATGATTGCAATCGAGAGAGGCTTGTGCACAACTCTGTCTGCACAACTTAGGCTTTGTTTCTATCTCAGACCCACACTGGGTTTTGAGGTTGAAGAAAATTATCAGATGTTTCAGTGTTTAAATCCATGTGTGTATTTCCCCAGATGTATCTGGTGTCTCTTTGGGCCATTCCTAGAAAGAAAACTCAAAAGGCCAAGGCACCTCCAGAGCACCCTGAGAAATGAGCCCTCGACAGCTGGCCTGTCTTTATCAGCCATCATTCAGGAATCACATGCTACCCCAAGAGGGGCCATTTTAATTAAACTTGAGACTATTGCCAGCCTTTCCACTCGACTCCAGCGTCAGCCCTTTTCCTATGTTTACTGCAGACACATCCTGCCTGGAACTCCATCCAAACACAACAGCATCTTGCAAATAAACGCTCAGCAGTGAAGTCCAAGCCTTTTCTCCTGCCTGTTTGCTCTGCCCTGTGCTCATCCCGGGAGGCGGTGGCTGTGCTGTGGGGTAACAGACCACTGTTCAGGAGGGAGCAGGGACAGGTGGCCCTGGTGAGCTGAGTTGCAGCTCACTCCTGCAATTTAAACCAACTCAAAGCTTTGCTGAAGGTGTGCTGCTGCAATTTAGGGTAGAAAGTGGTTTTCTCACTGTTTTGGACCATGTTGCCAGTGAGGAGCTCAGCTGGAGGTAGTAAGGAGCTCTCTGTTCCCCTCTCCATCTCCTCTTGCCATTCTCTGGCATGCAAAAGTGTCAAGGGGATACCATGTGTGAACCTTCATAGTGCTTCCTGCAAGTGTCAGGGCTGTGAGAAGATTTTCCTACCTAATCTGTATCTATGTACTTGCTTAGACTTGTAATAGGTGCAAAAGAGTGAGACTGCTCTTGCTGGTCCTGCCCTTCCCACCCAGGACACAGGGACTTCTGCTCGCTCTCCTGCTGCTGACATTTCTGTGGAAACCACGGAACTGGCATTCAGGGTAGAAGGGGTTTGGAAAGGATTGCAGGTCCTTGAAGAATCCCTTCACATCATAGGCTTTGTCTCTTACATCCCCAGAGGTCTCACAGGTCTCTGAAGCTACCAGAAGAGGCATGGTGAAGCTGCCCAAGCCTTCAAGGGCCTCACAATGTTGGCCCTGTGCTTTGCTTTTTGTTTTTGTGATCTCTGCTCCCTGGCTTATCCCCTGATCCCTTTCTCCTCCCCTCTCTGACGTGCCTCTCTGGCTTTCCCAAGCACTATGCCAAGTCGCTAATTACATTCCTCGTGCTCCTGTGTTTCCATTAATGGCTGAGGACTTGGACCCATTCCTCTTCCCTTCTCTCAGCATACCTGTCCCTGACCCAGAGATGGTCCTGTCCCAGGCAAAGAGCTGGTGCTGAGGGTGCCACATGGGATGGGGCACGACTCCGAAATCCCAGCGAGCAGAGAGGAGACAGCCTGCACATTGCCCAAACACAAATGTGAAGGGTGGGACCTGTCACTCCAAGGTTACACAGGCTCAAGAAGCAATTAGACAAACTCACTGAAGGCAAATATGCCCAGGGCTACTGAACACACAGACATGACCCCTAAATGAGAACGTCCCTGAGCTGTGGGTTGCAGGGCCAGGTGAATGTTCTGGGGAAGGAGCCCATATTTTTGCTTTGTTTATAGCTCTTCTCATTGTTGTACCAGCAAATGCTCTGCAAAATCAGGCAAATCATATGGGACCATAAATTCTCTTCCACAGGAATCTCTCTCAAAATATCCCCTGCCGTATTTCCACTTGCTTGCTTCCAGGTTTTCAAAATATGGGAGCTAATCATCCACGACAGGGAGCAGGGAACTGGCTTCACCTTGTGAATGGTGTACCAAGGTGGCAATGGCTTATCTGGCAAAAGAGATCTCACGTGGATGGCTGTCTCTCAGTCCCTCTGATGTCCCGAGATGCAGGGTGCACCATTTTAGCACCAGGAATCTTCCTCGTTCACTGACTGTATCCAAAACAAAGTTTTTGATATCCAAAAAGGAGGCTTTTCAGTGATGTGCTGGAAGCCACACAGGATTTGTTGGAAAGTTCCCCAGTCAGTGTCAGAACTCAGCACTGCTGCTCAGCCTGTTGCTGTTCATCCAGGAGCTGCTGCTACCCGTCTTGCCTGCATCCACCCTGTTCCCTCTGAGGGCTGGGTTCCTGTCCCCTCTGAGGGCTGGGTTCCTGCCCCACATTCACTATCACTATCAGGTCCCAGCCTTGGGGTGCTCTGGGGTTCCTGTGCCTCCCCTTGACTGTGCACTCTCAGAGGGGCAGATCTGGGTCCCAAATTGTGTCTATATAGAGGAGGGGGCAGCCCTGGGAAATCTGCCACTGCATCACACCAGTCCCCCAAGACAAGCTGCACTAGATCTGCTTAAAGCAATAGTCACCCAAAGGCTGTGCAGCGTCACTCCCAGAAAAGGCTCAGGAAGCTGTTGTGCAAAGCTGACCTAATTTACAGCTTTCAGTGCTATTCTAGTAGTTTGGGATGTAGTGAAAAGGAACCTGGCATCTATCCTCATTTAATACCCATCTCAGCCTGACTTTGAAATGTCCTACTGAAAGTGCAGCCGAGGGAAGCTGTTTTTTTTTTAACAGACCAACAGCCAAGGGGGGAGTAAAAAGCAGGGAAGAGGGAGTGAGAAAGAAAGCAACAAACAGCAACCAAGGATTTGGGGACTGCAAATAGCTTCATGAATAATATTATCCCCTGGAAATCAAGTGGCTGGAAACGCTTGCCTGACCCAATATGCAAATCTGTCCTGGGAAGGGATGGGGCAGATGGGATTTCTCGCACCCATCACTGGGCTGTTGCAGGGGGGACTCAGTTCTCAAGGGCTGGGCACAGCCAGACGTCTTCACCGTGTGTGCCACCTTTGGGGATGCCACTAAGAATGAGGCCAAGTTATTTTGGTGAAAACTGGGGGGATGCTTTGAGGAGGAAGGGGATGCATGTGGTCGGTGAGGGTCAGCACTTGCCCAGGGGATCTCAAAGCACCCACGTGGTAGGAGCCCCTCTGCGCCTACAGATGAATGTGGATGGGGCTTCAGAGACAGAAAGGGATCCCTTGCAACCCCCCTGAGGAATGTGGACCTTTTCTGAGAACAGCAAAGAGCCTCCAGCCCCGTGGCATGGCTGTCACTGGCGCCGTGCCACCAGCACCTGTCTTGCAGCACATGAAGGGCGGATGCTCCTCTCTGCCCTGCCAAGGCAGCTCCAACCGGCCCAGTCGGGAACACGCTGCAGCAAACACACCTCTGTTTACAAAGTATTCATGGACAAAGGCCCCAGGAGTGCACCAAGGGAGGCAACAGATCTCCAGGAAGGCAAAGGGCATTTGCTCGTCCTTGCCCTTGTCAGCCTTTGCTGCTGTGTCCCTGTTGCAGAGGAAGGGCCGTCCCTCCTGCTCCCCCCATGGTGCTTACTGAGGGATGTGGCTGCTGGATCCAGGCCCCTCTGTTGCCAGGAGCCCAGCCAAGACTGAGACAAGGACTGTGGTTTTTACCTGGCAGTTTCTCTGGACTTTTTCATGTGTGCTAGACTTGGCTCTCCAGGGCAGAGAGGTCCAAAAATCAGAGTGACTTTTGTGAATAGAGGTTATTAGGTTCCAATGACACATAATGTGTGACTAGACATTTCCTCATCCCCAGTGCACACATGTGTACAGCATTCCCAGGTCACAGTGTTTCACAGTGGCTGGCTGCCCTCAGTGGCACAAAGGGGCTGGCATGCTGGGCCTGGCACAGTAGGTAGTAACTGCAATAAATGTGTCCTGGTAGAGGTGTGTGCACAAAACTGGCATTTTTGCCCTCAGAGTCCAGACACATGTGGTCATACTGTAGTCTATCAATGCTCTGGCTGTGCCATTTCAGACCCCTTCCAGGGGTTGGTCTGCTCCCAATGGCTCATCTCACTCTGAAGTCTTTTCCTTCATTTCTAACAAAAAGATTCTTCTCTTTTTCTCATGACTGTTTTGACTTCCTACCCTTTCCTCTCCTTGGATAACCTTGTAACTGTTTTAATATGGAATTATTGCCTCTATTTATGGCATGGAGCTCAGGGATCACAGCAGTGCCTGATTGTTGTTTTCATGTGACACATCATTACATGTTCTGCACTTTTTATGTTTATTTGGGGAGTTGTCTCCATGGATGTTACAATGGCTCAATCCAGCTGCCTCTGGTGCAAATAACTCAGAGCATCCCTTTAGCATCAACGCCCCTTTAAAGAATTTGGCACTGGTGAGTTAAGAGAGCTCCCAGAACCGCGATACATCTTGTCAGTCTCACATGAGAGGCCAGGACATTGAACTTGAGCACAAGGTGCCAGGACTTGAATTAAAATTAATTTGTGCAGCACATTGGTGCCTGCAGTGCACCTGATAAAGCTGGAGCCATCAGCAATTTGCTGGGGTGCAGCTTGTTGACCTCTCTCCAGATGGGCCCACAGTGGGCTCATCCCTCCTTCGGTACAAGGAACAATTCCAAAACTTTTAACACTGAGGTCTGATTGCTGCACATTGGTTCACCCTTTCCTATGCCCAGGCAATTTGCATAGATTTTGAAGGATGAATCTTGCAATGGCTCCCTTGGATATCGAGGTACCGATGGGACTAACCCATATCAGTTGTGCTGCCTGGCACACAGCTGCAGTGGGTAGCTTCCATGCTCTTACCAGAGCCTCCGTGCTTTGGTCTGCAAATTCACATGTGGCAGAAACCAGCCCTTAAGCTACAGAGAGCTGTACTTGAGCTCCTTTCTCAGCCACTTCTGTAGCGTTGTTCTTCATTTGTCTAGGATGGACTTTTTAATTTTAATCACTGGTCACACAGCAGAGCCTGAAGGCGCTGTTGTGTAGGGTTAAATGGAAAAGGCTCTCCATAATTACAGTGAAATTGCTAATATGAAGGTCAGTTTTAACACAAGCTTTAATTTTAACCACAGTTGCTTTGAAGACTGACAGACACAAAGGGGATCCAAGCCTGTTTGAGTTCGGATATGAATTCTGCTCTGTGCTAGGACAAAGAGATGGCAGAGCTCAACATCTCCAGGTGTAATGAAGTTTGATTTTCTTGATACCACAGCTGAAAATCTGACTCTGGGCTTTGCAGCACAGGTGTTACTGACCATGGGAATGTTTGCCTGGGTGTAGCTGTGTGGAATGGGTCTGGGTGAGGCTTTCAGCAGGGTCTGAGTGTGGTTTGCAGCATTGCACAAGTTTTGCAGCACAGGCTACACGGCCAGGAGCAACTGACCTCATGTATACTCCTTTCTCAGCCAGTTTTATAGTGTTGCTCTCCATTTGTCTAGGATGGATTTTAATTTAATCACTGGCGTATGGTTTCACGTGTGTCCTCTAAGTATGGGGGAGTTTTATAACTCCATCAAAATAAATACCTCAGGATAAAGATCTCCAAACCCAAGCATACTTCTAGGGATGTATGGGATAGCTGTTTTCTTCCACCGTCTTCTCCCCTTGCTGCTTCCACTTTTCCTCTCGTGCCAGTAGAGTGAGGAGATTTAAGGAGATGGACAATCTGAAAAACTAATCCCACAAGGAAAAGCAGGATATCTGTTTGGTTCCTCCACATACCTAGAGAAACCCCAGTGCTTCACTGTAGGTGAGGGGAGGTGGGGCCACCATTTTCAGTTCTGCAATCAGCTTAGCTGTGTTGTCCTGGTGCTTCCTTTAATTTTCATTGCTGTTCCCCTCCCATCCCAGGGACATTCCCGTCATTTTGTACGTGCCACCAAAATATAGAGGCAGTTTCCAGAAGGCAAAAGACAGGTAGCATCAAATAACTTCATAAAACAGATTAGGATTTTTAAAGCATGTGCTGTGATAGGAATCTTCTTCACCTGTTGTTGGGAAGAAGATACTTCAGCAGCTGTGGATATAAATAGCACTTATCAGGCAGTGAAAGGGAAACAAAGGCTTGGGCGATTACAAGAAGAAATGTCTAGGGGAAGATGATTTTGTTAAAGAGCAATTAAATTGGCTCCTATGCAGCTGGTGAAGGTAGGAGATGTTTGGCAGAATGGTACAGAACAGCCAGGTATAATAAAGGTCTTTCAGTAAAGGTCAGATAAGAGCAGGGGCTGGGAGCTTGTGCACGTTATTGGACAAAAAAATCAGAAGCAAAGAAAGGTGATTGCAGCTTTAATAACTAAACTGGACTTTCTCTGACTGAGGAACAAGAGCCTGAACTTCTTTCAGCTAAGGTCTGTTTTTTTCACAAACAGCATTTTTCTTGTACCTTCACCTTCCAAAGATGGGCAGCAGATAATAGAAAAGCATAATTTCTCTGATGATTGTTCTTCCTCTTGTTTTTTTAAGTTAAAAGAAAGATCTTGGGAGTGACTTGAATGCCAACAGGCCTCTGCAGTGTGCAAAGATCCTTGGCATCAGCAGACTTGTGCTCAGGATGGGGTTGGGGACAGGGCAGGGGGCAGGTGCAGTGGTGATAGAGAGGTGTGCTGCTGCATCCCTTCAACAAAGGGGTCTTGAGTGGGCCAAAAAGAAAGTTCACATGAACAGACAGAGAGAGGGCAGTGAAACCAGTAGAGCTACAACCATGAAATCAATAAGAGGCCCAGGTTATTAATTCAGCATAAACCACATGACCAACCATCTGTTTGACCGTGTTCAGATTGACTGCGCTTACCTTGGTTCTACCCAGCCTATCATTTTTGCCCCTGTTGAAAAAGGGGACAGGAAATATTTTACTAGAAAAAGGAAAACCTGGAAACACACAGCTCACAGGCAGCTGCAGCTCAGTTTATCATATGTGGGATTACGTTTGGCTCACACAGTGCTCAGATAAATGGTGTGTGTTGCTTGAAATGTCAGCAAGGTCACCCAAGGTGCTGGATGTGACTGGAAGGAGAACGGATAGTACAAAGCCAGGCTGTTACCTCTGCTGTTCCTGCTGCCTGGAGTGATGGATTTCTGTATTTTGGCTGTGCCAGTGATTTGTTGCAGTGCACATGCCGCTCTTCAGAGAACAAAATGGTAACGTGGTTGCATAGATTACTTATCTACTCTAAACCTCTCACAATGAAAACTGGGGGAGTGAGTGAGCAAATGCAAATACCTCAGCCTGCACCAGTCTCTGGGAAAAAGAAATACATTCAGGGACAACATAGTAGCAGGATTTGTTGGTCACTTAGCTCTGTCCTAGAACAGTTTACTCCCAGCTTTTTTTGATTTTAGTGACAATGAAGGACAAATTGCAGTTGCATCATGTGAAAAAGAATTACTTGGCCATGCTACAGTGTGTTTTGCACTGACTGTTGGGAGCCTGATGCTTAGTGGCCAAGACTCTGGCGCATTTTGAAGTCCCACAGTATGAGCAACATGAGGGAAATAAAGTTTCCTTGACGTCCACTGTGAAGGCTTAAGTCCTTAACAAAACTTTGCCCCTCCTCTCTGGCCATGCCACACTTAAAGTAACAGGGCCAACACAAAAGCAGCAAATAACAATGAAACTTTTCTCAATTCTTAAAAAGTGGATTTTTCAGAAGGGATGCTGGTACCTGGCTCTGGTCCTTGCTTCCCTCTTTGGAAAGCCAATCCAAATAATCCTGTTCTCCCTAGACAAAGGGCCCTGCCTGTTTTCTGTTGCCCATAGAGATGGACTTTTCTTGAGCTGGGGATGATACCATCTGCAATGCCAAGCCCTCAGCCCCAGCTCCCTGTGACTGATCTGATGTGCACTGTGGAATACAATGGGGATCTCAGGGTTAAAACAAGTTAGGATCACTTGGGTTTTTTTTTTACTAAGGCAAACAATTCCAGGGCTGTGGTGCCTAGGAGAAGCTCTGCCTCTTTCCATTCTGGGTGCTCAGGCAGCACTCAGGCCTGTCAGGCATTTTTTCCCTTTCTGAACTAGACACTACTCTGCGGAAGAAAACTTAAAGAGCAGAAAGAAACTCTGCATTTCTTGGTAACAATTTCCATGGTAAAAGTTCTTACTTTTGGCCTCAATGCATCTTGGGGTCTGCTATGAACTGGGCTTTTGATGCCTCAATTCTCCTTGCAGGAGGTTGGACGCTCAGCAGTGTAAAGACTTCAAGCCAGAGAGACTGGTCACTCGCTCTTGCCCTCTTCCAACAGCCAGAGGCAGCTGATGTTGGAGACATCCCAGTTTTCTTCTTTGGTTCCTGACTCCCAGGCCTGTGGGGAGAGGTCAAATGTTGCTATATTTAGTGACATTTTAATGTGTATTTGATTTTGATCAGTATTGGTCCTTTTGGACTACTTAACAGCTTCCACAAGCCCAATCTGTAGCCATAGTTCTTGTTGGTACCAGGCTGGTCCCAGTAGATACAAACCAGCTGACAAAGTTAACAGTCCACCTCCATCCCAGCTAATTTTTTTCTGCAGAGCAGCTGTCAGATACAAATCTCTCTGCAGGGAGAAAACACCTCCTCTCCCTCTCCCTCTCCCTCTCCCTCTCCCTCTCCCTCTCCCTCTCCCTCTCCCTCTCCCTCTCCCTCTCCCTTTCCCT